>ML818208.1:123407-163282 GCA_009831015.1 Picea engelmannii
TGAGGAGGTTAGGATGATCCCACTAAATCATGAAAGCGAGTAAGATCCAAACCATTTGGATGCCACCTCACCATGGAAGTTTCTCCTTCTAGAAGATTCGAGAAAACGCTCGTTTTTCCCACGTGTAGGCATTCTCGCACCCTACCTATAGAGAAACCTGCAAACCTCTCGCAACCCAGCTATGGTGCAACTTGCGAGAATCAGGCATTCTCGCACCCTGCCTATATAGCAACCTGCAAACTTCCTTTTTACAGGGTTTTTACAAAGGAAAATTGCAACTTATTTTCTCAGGAAAAGTTCTTCTTCCTTCTCTCTTCAGGAACTCAGACCACTGACCCCTCTGAAGGAAACAAATAGGTTTACATCATTAACGGTCATAGGGATGAAAAAAATAATGTGTAACAGAGAGCCACCCAAAGTGTGAAGTTAGAACAGAGTGATAGCTGAAATACTTTGTTGAGTGTGTGTAGGGAACAAGGAACAGTCGGTCGGAAACCTGCCAACAAACAAGGAAATACAGTACAATAATATATCATCACTGAGGTAGGCATTCCCATACTCAGAACACAAATGACTCAAATCATAAATGCTGACATGCAAATATCCATGTCAAGTAAGACAAGTCATGGCCACCAAACATACATTGTGGATCCATGCCAATATGACTCAAATATGAACATAGCCACCAAAAATACACTGTGGATCTATGTGTTAAGACTCAAATTTGAACATAGCCACCAGACATACAATGTGGATCTATGTAACAGTACACTAAATATACTCCAACGCAACCTAGATCTGTCAGAAAATATCTAGGGTCTTCATCTCCGCCACTCTATAGTACGAATCTAACCATGTGAATACATGTGTTGAAGTCGAAAATGGTAGAAACCACTTGATTACTGGTCATTAGTGTATACTGTTAACAAGCACGAGGGAAATCACCATTAATGTCAATGACTCCCAAGGTACACTAGTACAATCCAACGAATGTGAATAAATGAGCTGAAGTTGAACACTCGGCGGAATCTCCCGATCAGGGGTCAATAATGAAAACCCGTTGTCGAAAGCGAGGAAACCTGCCATTCAGGCATGCAAGTTCCAAGGTACCAATTAGTTTCTAAGTCTAATTCCTTGATAATGAGTTGAAGTCGATAGGAAAAGACTCGTCGGAGGAAAGCCTTAATGTATCCCACGTCAATGACACGAAACAAGTAACAAGTTTTGATGTAGATCAGAGTAACAAGTGATTCAGGACTAACTCAGGGATGGTCGATGCAATAGAAGGCTTAAGGACTGCAGAAATGGCCGACGCAATAGAAGGCTTTTCAGGTTGGACATCTTTTTGAGCATATTGACGACACGACAACTATCTTGGAAAATAATGATTCAACAACAGGGATCACATACCAATTTGTAATCTTATAGGAGTATGATCAGGAGACAAGTGGATTTTCCAACCTAGACATAAGGTGAGTGAAAGGGTGTCATGTTCGAAAGCGACTCTTCCACAGAATACAGGTTTAGATACATTTCTTTCCCAATTTTTCCCCCACCATTCCTGGCAAGTACCTCTTTATTTTTACGCAAGCTTGAGGAGGATAACATATGCTTGTTGATGTAAGCTCGTCCTTCAGACGAGTCCCTTGGAATATGTTTAACGAACCCTAAGAAGAAGTGGTTCGGTCCCATTTGGGCCTTTCGATGTTTATTTAATGAGTCTAAAGAAAGAAAACTCATGGGTTTTTCATGTTTAGAGAGTTTGAAAAACACTTAAAGAAAACTCAGGTCCCATATGGGCCTTTCAATGTTTGTTTTATGAGTCCAAAGAAAGAAAACTCAGGGGTTTTTCATGTTTATAGAGTCTAAAAAACACTTAAAGAGAACTCTCTCAGTTCCTTTTTCGTAAAGTAGTCTGATGAGACCGAAAAAGAGATAAATTATCGCCCAACAGACGCTTTCTTCAAATACTTTAACGAGCGTGAAAATAACAAGATCGCTCAACAATATTTTCATGTTTAGAGAGTCTGAAAAGAGCTTAAAGGGAACTCCAGTGGGTTAATTTTTTCGTATAACCTTTACGAGTCCGAAAAAGTGATAAAAGTATACTCGGTTACATTCTCACGTATTTACGAGCACGAGAGAGAACAAAGACTAAGCTCGGTAACTTATTCTCATGTATTTACGAGCTTGAGAAATAAAAAAGGCTAAGCTCAGGATTGTTTTCATTTTTACGCAAGATTTAAAACAAAACAAAACTATGCTTGGAATAGATTTTAATTTTTACACAAGCTTAAAAACTAAACAAAACTATGCTTGGACCCGGTTTCATTTTTACACAAGCTTGAACCAGAGGAAATTATGCTTGAGGTAAGTGGTTTCATTTTTACACAAGCTTGAACCATATAAAACTATGCTTGGACTTCCCAACACAGAACACATGGATGGTTGGTACTTAGCCCCCAGCTTAAGAAACTAGCGGCTCAACTTCAGCATGAAGTCCAGAGGCTGAGGAAAATGCCCCCCAATCTTTGTTTCATCCAACTGCAAAGGAGAATGAAAATGAAGCTTCAAATACTACACGAAGGACTTGACTCAAAAAGAGAGGGGGAACACTATTTCATTTTTTAACGAGCTTGACATAGAAACAAGAACTATGCTTGTAACCTCTGTTTTATTTTTTAACGAGGTTGCCACAAAGACAAAAAAACTATCCTCGTAAGTGGTTTCATTTTTTAATGAGCTTGAAATCAAAAAACCATGCTCAAAAACCTCTGTTTCATTTTTAAACGAGGTTGCCTCAGAGACGGAAAAACTATCCTCGGTGTCTTCTTGATCATGGATTCCAAGAGGACAATGCTTCGGAAGGAGACCATGTCAAGGAAAAAAACTCGGTCATGGCTTCCAAGAGGTCTTCATTTGACGGAAGAAACACACTCTTGAAGGACACCATGTCGAGGGTTGCGACAGGAGTAAAGAGATCAGGCTCTAAAAACCCTATCGAAGAGATCACCATGTCAACTACTGGATCTAAGTCATCAGAAGTTGAAGCCATGGGCGACAATGCCACATAATTGACCTGTGGCGGGGGTGATACCGTCTGCATATAAGAACCATTCAGGGAAGCAATCTAGGCGAGATCAACGAATGAAAGTTGATCAACAGTGACAACTCGTCCATCGTGAGAGAAAGATATCACACGAAAAAGAGTAGACACAATAGCTTTCATGGCATAGACATAATCTCGCCCAAGGAGTAAAGCAAAATCCAAGGGGTCTTGGACTACCATGACATCAATAAAAACAGTTTTCCCTCCCAAAGTTACAGGAAACTGAGGAAGGGTCCCTAAAGGTTGACTGGTTCTTTTTTTAAAAGCTAACAGATTCTGTGTAACCGACGCAAGTGGAGGATAACCCAAAGCTTGCCAAGCAATAGAGGACAAAATACTAACAGACGAACCTTCATCTATCAGTGTCTGAGGAACGTCTCGACCACAAACCTGTACTGTAATCTGGAAAGGAATGTGAGAGGGAAGACGAGGTCCAGTTAGCACACCCCAATCAAAATGGATGGCCTCATAACATGGAGGGGGTTCCACGGGAGAAGGAGGAATACCCCTCGACACGACAGAGTCTGTATCAACGAGAAAAACGTGGGTAGTATCAGGTTTACTCTTTAGCGGGAGAGTAGGATCGACCGATGGAGAGATCAGATCGACCACTTGAGTGTTATTCTCCAAAGAGAGAATGGGGTCGACAGATGGACACAAATCGACCACTTGGGTGACACTCTTTGAGGGGAGAGTGGGATTGACCGAGGATGGTATCAGATCAACCACTTTGTCAACTGGTTCAACTAAGAACGTGACCAGATTGATGACATGATCAACCGGATTGGCTGGTGAAGGGACCGAAGTGATCATTCCATCAACTATAGGGGGGTTCAGAGAAATCTTACGGTAAGCAGCTGGAAGTTGAGGTTGTGAAACAATCATGTCTTCCAAGAATTTCGAGGCTTCGTCCATATGAGGGAAAAGGTGAGTGAGATGACTCCCTTTGCATAACATACATAGGAACTTGACTCTACTTTTCTTCTTCCCAACAGAATCTTGACTAGTTGACGGGGGGTCATCAGCATGTTGTTCAGAGGCTGACGATATGGGTTGGCGAGGATGTGTAGACCATGCTTCTATAACCTTGGGTAGACCAGGGAAATCCTTAAGAAAATGGCTACCCTTACAAAGCTTGCAAGGGTACTTGGGCTTACTGGTTGTTTGGGTGATCTTAACATCATCAACACTCCCAACACGATTAACAGTAACTAGTTGTTTTCCAACATGTTTGACAATGGTCGGAGGTTTTGACCCTCTCTTATCTTTCTTCTTCTTAATCTTTCTTTTCTTCTTCTTCTTATTCACCGGGTTATGAGCTTCAAAACTTTCACCCGACGAAGAAGATGAAATGGAAGGCGAAATTGCAAGCGAAGAAGGCGAAGAAGGTGAAGGATCAACATGAGGTTGATGCTCGTGGGGGGAAGTGCTTATGACTGAAGCACTTACTACATTCAGGATTACCTGAGTGGAAAACAACCACACCGGCAATCCAATCATGAGACCTGGAAGGGTCAAAGTAGCGATGTGAGGAGGACCAATGTTTCCATAAGAAGGAAAAACAAAAGGCTCCCCCGGAGCAGGGGTTCCTTCAGTGGTCATTCCAGGAACTAACGCCATTAAATAAATCCAACCTAGAGTCTGCTAGGGAAAACAAACAACACACACTAAAAATCTAGGAAGAAAGCAAACAATCAAAACCTTCTTACAATGAGCACACTAGTTGGTGATGAAATCCAACGTCGCGGGAACAATGTAAGAAGGGGCTGAGATAGAGCGGGTGGAAAAGTTACGTTGACGACCTGCTTAATGGACTTACACCTTGGTGCAATCTCCCACACATAATCGTGGGTATACCCTCCAAGGAGCCCGAGTGAGTTTGGCCAACATCGATTCCAGGTACCGTGAAGACTTGCCCCTCCACAGTCACCTTGTGTAAAGAACCTAGAGAGATAGGCCACTAAGGTTACCAATCACTACAATGATGCCTGGGGAAATAGTCGACAGTCCGATCCACGCGCAAGGGCAGGGTATCTATCCTGAAATCAACTTGAAAGGCTTTCACTCATCATTGTGGGTATAACCTCAAGCGACCCCCATAATACGCGCAATCTCTATACCAAGACCGACAAAGCAGGGTGAGTAACTCTGCCAGTCTCAATGCAACCTCATGATTGACCCTTGTGTGAGAAGGGCTTCCCAGGACAAAATGTAGTAAGTGGATTTAACTCTCCCTATCACAAGATACTATGTTTGTTTGTAGCTTTGGAAAGTTATCTTTCACACCTATACCAAAGCCCTACAAATAATCTAATGTAGGTTTGCTACCAAAAAAGATAAAAATGTCTAATCAATTTTTATAAGCGCTTTATTTTATGGTTGTTTTTACTCAAAAGGAAGATGGCGTGGACAATATGGTGTTTTGACCGACTCGAAATTTATGCAAAGAGATGAAGATGCAATCTTTTCATTTCGATGAAAGCTATGCTACGAGAAGGAGAAAACATTTATCATTCCCAGATGCACAATGTCCCAAAATCTTAAAGTTCATCAATATCAAGATTCTCAAGAAATGAGAAAAAGGTATTGAACACCAATGCATGATTCATGGCCCCCCCCAGCCATGAGGGGGAAATTTTTTCATAATTTAAGATCAAAAAATGCCAAGAATCATGCAATTTCGCTACTTCAAATGCAAGGATGCCCCCAATCTAATATAAAGCAAGAAATTAAATCTTTTTGTTTCAAAAATTTCACTAAAAGAAATAATGAACTTTCTTAAAACAAAGAAACCCAAACTAAAAGTTTTCTTTTAAAGCGAACTATTCAGAAGAAATCCCATCTTTCCTTAAACAATTCTAAAGAAAACACATGCTTTGTAATTGAAAGACACTCAAAGCAAGAGACTAATCCTTCAAAACCAAACAAAGCAAAGATGGATAAAAGAAACTCAAAGAATGTCAGGAAGACTGTAAACAGATCAATATATGCTCCAAAAGTTCAATCCAGTTCTTCAAAGCAAAACTGGCCATCAAAAAATGACAAGACCAAATCCAAAAAAATTTACAAACAAGTTCGCAGGCTGGCAGTGTATTATAGTGCGAGAATCAAAGATTCTCACAGGCTGAACAAAGGTTGACTGCGAGGGGTTCGCACTGGACTTAACACCAGGGTGCGAACTCAGGTGTTTATCGCAGGCCACTAAAGGGTACAGTGCGAGAATGCCTGTAAACAAGCAAAAATTTGAAAAAGGACTAAATTTGAGTGAACTTTCAGATCCAGAGATTTTGGATGGATCTTCCACAGACTCAGAGACCAGAAAACAAGCAATCAAAGCAAGGGAAACTAGACTAACTAGGAAACAATCCATTCCCCAGTGGAGTCGCCAATTTTGTTATCGGACTAATCGGTAGGTGCAGACACTAACTAATCTCCCTAGATCCACCTAGATCTAGAATAAAACACACAAGAACATGACGCTTTCCTTAAGTTTTAAATATTGATTTTACTAACTAAAGAGGGATAGGTGACATACCGTTTAAACGTCACTTCCTCTCACCATCGCCATCCTAGCTCCGTTCCAACGTTCATTCAATGATGATCCTGCAAAAGAACGCAACCAACCAAAGTGATAGAAATATCATAAACTCAATATAAACCTATGTATGTGATCAAGGAATCATACAATAAAACACAACGAGCTTTATAGGAAAGAATCATATTATTGTATCATATTAAATGTGAAAGAGAGATTACAACCATGGCCTTGATGCCGTAAGGTCCCTTCCAACTGTCCTTCGTTCCCCACACACTTTCACTCCAAGAATTCTGAGAGCATAGATCTGATAATATTCACAATCTATCTTGACAAAGGCAAATCTCAAAGCCACTCCAACCAAGCTAATAATTACAAGCCAACCAAAGCTAATCCCAAAAGCTCCAAGCTCCAAAGCTCCAAAAGCTAAACAAAAGCTAACTTTCTCCATGAGAACTCCTCTCCTTTTATAAGTTGAAGAGGATAAGGTGAGGAGGTTAGGATGATCCAACTAAATCATGAAAGCGAGTAAGATCCAAACCATTCAGATGCCACCTCACCATGGAAGTTTCTCCTTCTAGAAGATTCGAGAAAACGCTCGTTTTTCCCACGTGTAGGCATTCTCGCACCCTGCCTATAGATCAACCTGTGAACCTCTCGCAACCCAACTATGGTGCAACCTACGAGAATCAGGCATTCTCACACCCTGCCTATATAGCAACCTGTGAACTTCCTTTTTACAGGGTTTTTACAAAGAAAAATTGCAACTTCTTTTCTCAGGAAAAGTTCTTCTCCCTTCTCTCTTCAGGAACTCAGGCCACTGACCCCTTTGAAGGCAACAGATAGGTTTACATCATTGACGGTCATAGGGATGACGAAAATAATGTGTAACAGAGAGTATGGTGTGTAGAGAATTCATGTGTTGAGTGAAGATATTTATTCTATGCAAGGTGGAAGTGTGCATAGTATACCAAGAGATGAAGCACGCAGTGGTAATGCGGAGGTCGACCTGGAGGAAGTATTGCACATTTATGGTGCATAGTTAGGTCAGGATGAGAGGGTGTAGAATGTTGATGTGCCATAAGAGAAGGAATATGGAGGCTCCCCTAGTGGTGGGGTAGACGAGTTGATATTATTAGATGGTCTTGCACAACTACAAGTAGATACCTCTCTAGGTAACCTCACGAGAAATTTTAGAAGAAGATGGATTTACCCCACCTTTTTTCCACCCCCCTTGTGCATTTTTAATCAATAATAAAACACAACAGATAGTGAAGAGATTGGCATCGAAGAAAGAGAAGAAAAATAAAGAAGCAACAAAACAAGTGAAGAAGAAGGTGAAGTCAACAATACTTTACCCCATATGATAGTGGTGTGGAAAGATCCATCCAATAGCAGTTAGAGAAGAGGAACTAGCTCTAATTCCAAGATGGAAAAACAATATAGTACACTGAGATTTCCCGTGTTCCATGAATGGGTAATAATGATGCAGAGAAACATTGGTTCACCTGTGAAGCAATTTTGTCTGTAAAGAGAGTTACATACGATGCGACTAAGATCATGCAACTAGAGACTATGTTCAAGGATAGGGCCCTGACGTGGTACATGATCTATAAGGATACTGTGCCAGCGAGACAGGCGAGGTCCCTAGCCAAGATCAAACATGATCTTCTTCGAGAGTTTCAAAAGATGAAGCCAAAGTCCCAATGCATCATGAAAATCAAGGAGATAAAGCAAAAGGAAGGAGAAACTGTTTGGGATTATGACCAATGATTCAAAATCTTGTTGGATAGGTTGATGTTCTAGATCTAGGATGTGCATCACAGAGAGTGGTTCATTATGGGGTTTCTCCCACATATATGAGTCCCACTCACCCAACAAAAGGTGATGACTCAGTCCGAGGTAGTTGATATCGTGATGTGTTTGGAAGCTACCCTTGGAGGCGTAGAGACATCAGTCGGGTTGGTGCAAGTTCAGCCGCAACTAGCCAACCTAACCATACAATTGCAATATATGGCCAAGAGTATATTTGTGCATGATCATGTATGGTGTAGTACATGTCATTCAGAGGGGCATCGTCGAGACGAGTGCTCAGTCCTTCCAAATTATGTAGAAAAAGGTCCATTTCCATCTGGATAGTTAGAATGGTGTGAAATATGTAGACAGTGGGGTCATGTGCCACCTGGTTGTCCCACGTTACAGAAGTATCAAACAACGAATCACACCCCATTTGGTGAGTTTTGTAAATCCATCGGTCATGATCTCAGTAGTTGTCGTTCCCTCTAGTTAATTCATGATAACACTCGAGATGCATTCCGAGTACAAGAGGAGAAAAAGGTTGGTGAGCATGGAGTTGCTAACAGAGGCAGATATCAAGGAGTACCCTGAGGTGGATATGGGCATAGTTGTGACCATATATATGGTGGAGGAGACTGTGGACCCCCCACATGTTTCAATTGTGGTGATATTGTTCATGTCTCACGATTTCGCACTAATTCGTGCATTCTCTGTGCATATTGTTATAGTCTTAAACATGTAACTGAGGACTATCCCAACATGTTGAAGAAGTAGGAGGACAAGAAGTCCAACATTAACACAGTGCATTAAGAGCCACACAAAAACAAGAAGAATAATGGGGAAGTAACGTTCGGGTAGTAACTCGTGGAGGGGAAAATATAGGGGTAGAATTTGAGCATGGTGAAGACTTGGGTCATCAACCAGATGGAAATATAAGGAATGAAACCCCAACCCCCTCCAAATTTTGATGTTTCTCAACAAAATAAGTTTGTGTGTGATGCACAAAGAACCCTTGAAGAAGAAAGAGCATGCGAGGAGCTGTAACACACAACTCAGAGGTCTCTTGAAGAGGCACAGATCCAAGAGGAAGTGAAAAGGATGATGCAGAGGTCGCCAAAGGAAGCACAGATCTAAGAAGAAGTGCAGTGAGTGACGTAGAGGTCGCTAGAAGAAGCTCATGTGTGTGAATAATTGCAGTTCATGATGCAAATATCTTTGGAGGAGGCCCGTGTACATGAGAAAATTCAATGCGCAACCTAAAGATCGATAGAATAAGCACACAAAAATACTACGTCGAGACACGTTGAGAAAAAGGATTATGAATAATAGTGCCATGAAGAATTGCAATGCACACCATGCGGAAAATCATTGCACGACCTAGGTCACATGGTAGAATTTGAAGATCAAGTCAATACATCCTTACACGGTTGTTTATGCTTGCTTAAATATCTAGAAGTTTCAAGTAAGTTGACCCAAATGTTAACTATTTTCATGAAAGAACAAGGAGAGGAGACCACCATATTAGCTCCGATTCCAGAGAGGGATGTCTTCTAGGTTAGCAAGCAAAATCAAAATGGCCGAGAGTTCAAGATGACAATAGAGCTTGGTGGGTATGATATGGATGGAGTCATATTGGATTTGGGATATGATGTAAACATTTTTCCCAAGAAGTATTGGGAAGTGATGGGTAAGCCTAAGTTAGTCTGGTCACCCATCCAACTCCGATTAGCCTATCATTACAAGATCTATCCCATAGGCTGACTGCAGCAAGTAGAAGTGAACATAGAAGGAGTGAAAACAAAGGCTAACTTTGAAGTCATCGAGATCATGGATGAGTCTGATCCCTACCCTACATTGTTGGGAATTGACTGGGCCTTTGAAAATAATGTGGTGTTAAATTTGAAGAATAGGCAGATGTCCTTTGAAGCTGAAACCATGCGCAGGGTCGCCCCACTAGATCCATATGAGGGAGAGCGTTATAATGATCTTGTCGACAAGTATGCATGGAGCTCGACCATTGAAAACATTTACAAGGTCATGGGGTGTTGGGAGGACTACGTCAACCCCACTGCAGATGGAGAACTAAGCTAGAGGAGCATCAAATATTATGACATGGATTCTAAGGATGCCCTGGATATATGACATAACAATATTTATGAGGTGTCAACAAGGAGGTGCACACATATAATGGAAGAAGAGCACATGGAAGACTTTGGCTCCTATCAATATGATGGGTTGGAGCCGGTGGACATATTGATTGCATGGATACAACATATTCCATAGTATCAGATATTTTGTTCCCTTGATACAGTGTTGGTCATCTCCATGTCCCCTAAATAGCATGCCGTGAAAATGCAAGTCGTTTCTACATGAACAAAGGAGATCACTTCTGCTAGGGCTGAGTAACAGAGGATGCGAGAATTGATCACTTCAATGGTCAACATTTCTATGGAATGGTATACTCAGCTATTAGAACTACAAGTCATTTTCATCCCCTTGATTGATTAGGTCAACAACTTTGATCTCATGTCTTCGACAGTTATAGCTGAAATCACAGAAACGGTCGTCCAAATCAGCCAGACACTTCAAGAGCATTTTTTTGAGCATGAACGCCGGTTTCTAGAACTTGTTCAGAACCTCAAGGCCATGGTGTTGTCTGTCGTCGAGATGTTTCCATAAAGAAGTTGGCTCAAGGATGAGACAAATAATAGTGGTGGGGGCCTATTGGCACCCAAAGTTTTGGGTACAGTTTTGTGCGCGCACAATTTTTTTTTTTTGCACGCTCATCTATAGTTTTGCATGCATCGAAGGAAATGCACGAAGAATTCCATAGAGTGCACATCAGACCGTGTTTTTTCAACATCGCAACAATTATAAAGACTACCAAGTGCACGTCCTTCTGAGTTTTCTCAATTGCGTCGAAAACCAAGAAGATGCATATCGAAATCAAGAAAGGAATCACTAAGAAATCTCTCTGGATTATTATTTCCCAGGACTTATGAAGACATGGGGAAGCCAAAAGATGAGTTGGCCAGGTAGTTAATATTTCCCCTGATGCAAAGAGTCGACATGGAGTGTTGGCAGGCACTAGAAGCGTGTGAGGAAGTTGGATTAGACAAGCGAGTGGAGCAAAGTAGAAAGAGAGAACGCTCCCCAACAATAGATGATATAAAAGAGAGCTCTAAGCTCAGAAAGTGAGTTATCTTCTGAGATAATCAGTGAGATAATTTTGAGTTAGCTCAGCTATCAATATCAAGCTCACTTCGATTCTATTGTAATATTGTGATGTTTTGAATATATTCTTGTGTCTTTGTTCTATTTGAATCCTAAGGCAAGGTGCATGGCGCATTATGTTGTATTCCCATTGTTTTATATGGTAAATATGTGAAGTTCTATGGTTGTCCTAAGCAGTTGTTCAATGCACTGTATATCTCTGATGTGATGGAATGCTTCTAGTAATAAAGATATGACAGTTCTAATTTGTTATGTGTCTGGTATGAAGGATCTAAATATGTGTGTATATAGTTTTAGTTCTTAGTCCTTAATAGGTTATCATATCTAAGTTACATGGATTCCAATTGTAGTAATGTTTAGTATGTTTAATCCTTCATCCCCAACACAAGACCTTATGGTCTCTGTGATCCTCTCTGCATCTTGAGTGAGACCTTCCTCATCCTTGGTCAAGGATTGATATGTCGGTGCTTTTGGGTTTTGTTGGACAAGCTATGGATGAACCCTAGGTCTAAAACTCCCCAGCGTGAAGAAGGTCAGTACGAGCGCAAGTGTAGATCGAAAATGGCGACACAACACCCAACATGGACCAATCAGGTGTTAAGCCATACATCAATATAGTCGTTAAGATCAAGGAAAATATGAGCCATTAAATCACTCTATGTATAGAACATATCATGACCATTGGATTACATAATGACAAATGCATACTAAAGAAATACACTTTTTCCTAAAGACATATTAGACCAAGTTAAACTTTTACTAAATCCTAAGTGTCTAAATGTCCTAACACAATCTCTCAAGGAAACCTAAGGACACTTCTCTACATTCATGAATGGAATCCATAGTAAAACCTATCAACATAGACTTGTATGCCTCACCCTTTAGAACCCAGTGGTGGAACGTTTTCCCCACTGTTGTTTGTTGTTGAACCCATTGACCCTCACCAAATGAATTGAACCTGAGTCGGTATTAGGAAAGTGCAATTCTTAAACTAGTTGAGCCATCGTTCGGTGTTGGGATACATGCATACATAATATAATAATATACGCATAAATGTGGAGAGAATAATAAATGTCAATTATATTATGTTGCAACAACTGCATGAAAGGGAGCCTAAGGTAAGCTACCCACTTACATATACCACTCTCTCATGTTATCATTTCTCATCACATTATTATATAGAGCTCAAGTTGGTTATAGTGATTTAACCACCTAACCACTTAGGACTTGAACTTGAGCTCCTTAACATCTAAGCATTAAAACAATCACATATCTCATACATTAATCCCTGCCAACTTAAAATTTGCATAATATAAAAGATAATGAATTTTAAGTTGGAGGTCAATGTTTTCTCTTTCAAAAATAATACATATATTGCATGTACATCCCCTATTATCCCTCCTATAATGATTCCCAAAATTGTGACATTCTTCTAAAGAGGATGGTCACACCAAGATGCAGTCTAAATGTGCTATGAATTGCCCATTTTCCAGCTTCTCAAAATGATAGGAAGGGAAACCGACATTTTTTACTTGAAATCTAGCAAGAATCATTTTGGATTAATGGAATACAGATATCGGATGTTAGTGTTGCACAATCGAAACATAGTAGGGTTTTCAAAGGTGTTGAGTCCAACGACAATTTCATCAAATCCAAAATTATAATTTTGGCACAGATTATTTAGCAAACTTCTAGTGATGATAGACCCAAAAAAAATAGAAAATAGAAAATGTTTAACCTTCTTCATCACACTAATACCAACATTTTCATTGTAATCTAAGATTGGTTTTGTAACATATGTGAAAATACTATTGAATAAAAAAGAAAAAAAGAAAAAAAAAATTATGAAAAAACAAACAAACATACAGAATCCATTTTCTAAAACTTAAAACAAATAAGAAACCTAAAATAACATGTTCTCCACCTAAAAAAATCTTGCACCTTTAAAACTATGCCCTCCAAATCAGCAATATAACACACTTAAACTTGAAACATGTTTTTTTTAAATGTTTGTTTTCATTGTTTTTAATGTTGTTACAATGTTAAGATTTAAGGTTATGTATTTTTAATTTTTTTCCTTTTTAACAAATGTTGTTTCCATGTTGTTTCTATCATTTCCCTTTGGATTATACTTGTTTATGCTAGAATGTATTCAAAGTAAAAAATTAAATTGAGGATTTTGGTTACAATCCTTGCAAGGTTTTCCTTGACATAAACCTTACAACATTTTTGTCGGGAAAATAGTTCAATGCATTTACAAAATTCTTCATATACTTGATAATAGTTTTTTCTCCGAGGATTAGATGACCCACACAATATTGATTGAACGATATTTAATGATTGTACATATATGTCTCAACTTTTTCTCTGATAAAACCCTTTTCTCTCTATTACATCTTTGCATCTAATATCCTTTACTTTTTTAATTTTCAATCGTTTAAGGTGATTAGATTTTGGCATATATTCATCCATGTCTCTTTTTACAACAAAGGTGGAGGTTGATTTAGGAATCATATAGCGGTTAAGGATGTTGGGATTTTTTTATCTCTATATGCTTCTTAGTCATATTACGCCCACAATTAAATAAGTATCCTATTTTTACAACAAAGGTGGAGGTTGATTTAGGGATCACATAACGACTAAGGATGTTGGGATTTTGTTATCTTTATATGCTTCTTAGTCATATTACGCCCACAATTAAATAAGTATCTTAGTTGGAGTGCATTTTTCACAAGTCATCATCATGAGTAAACAATGTTGATTTACCAAAATTACATTATTGGAAAATTTTTGGAATGAAGGATTTTTTTTTTTTTTTTTGGCATATTGTATTCCTCCCTAACTTTTCTTGCAAAATGTGAAAGGGGCTATGATGACCAAGACATCATTATAAGGGGATTGAAAACCTCCTTTTTAATATATAATAATTAGAAGAAACATCGTTATGGCCATTAATTAGTGTTAAAATTCACAAATTATTTGGACAGATACCAATACATATTCATCTTAATCCATGATCTATCAAGTACCAAGAGTGATGAAATCCCTTGAGTTGTAAATTCTTTTATCATTTAATATATATTTAGGGTGGTTGTAGTTTCACATCATTCCATAGAAATTCCATAAAACTCAAAGCTTAAAAGATACAGTACATAAAATGCATTTTTTGTTATTATCAAATATTTATATTTGCATTGTAACAATATTTTTATACAACTATAATATCTATAATATTTTTATTGATATATAGATATGATATCTCTCTTTTTATCTTTCTATATAACAATTTTTAAAATATATACATATCAAATCTCTCTATTTCATATATATATATAAATATATATATTTATATTTAACTTAAAATATAATATTAATATATTTATTCATTATTTTTCAAACCAGCCTATGATGACATAAAGTATCATACTCTGTTGTAAAAGATTCTTTTGACATAAGCAATTCATCAAATTGTATGCACGACCTTGCCTTTCCATTCAATATTGAATGATCACCTCGAGGCTCGTATTCTCTTCATTTCATGCATAAAAGGCATATACAATTACATAATAAGTAGATTTAATCACGTTAAAAGAAGAAAATAATTTTGGCACATGATAATGATATCTAATTCATTCTCTTTTATCCATATTTATTAATGATATACTTTGATTTCTTTATTTGTAGTCTTTGTGCTAGAAGCACTTTCTACAATCCAAGTGGGTCACATGTTTCACATTTGTAATGCATGTTGGTTCAAATTAATTAATTAGTAAAATCAAATCTATGATTTGGGTATATATATATATATATATTATGATTTTTAACCATAGAAAAACTTGTATCATAATTTATTTTTATTTTATCTTTGATAATTTCAAAATTAAGTTCGATCTACACTGATAATAAATAAGTTTTATTGAATTAATTAACTTAATTTTTTTTAAATATAACTTACTTTAATAAATAAATAAAAACAGTAAGAACCAACCCATATTTTGTTCTAATTTTCATTTGGTAAACATTTCACATATTTTGCTCTAATTTTTATTTGGTGAACATTTTATGACTTAAAATTAATAAATTAAATTAGAAAAAAACAATTACATCAATAAAAATGAAAAAAAAAAAAAGAGTTGAACATCATAATAAAAGTTGAAAAAGGCATTAGTATAATAAAATAAATCAACATAATTTGTTTGAAATTCAAATCTATCAAATATAAAAAAAATCAATTTTTTTTGAATTGCAACATTTTTTAGAATACAAATTTGAGTAAATGTTTGCATTTGGAGGGATTTGGTCTTCCTCTTTTCTTTATAGATCATGAATTAAAATGGATGATAATAATTAATAATGATAAATATTTGAAATATATTTTTACATACATTTAACATAAATTTTCTAATTTAACATTTCTTTATTACGAGAAAAAATATTGATAGTAACATATATTTTCTAATTTAACATTTATTTATTACAGGGACAAATATTGCTGGTGAAGTAGTCAAAGTTGGACCAGATGTAGAAGACTTTAAACTAGGTGATAAGATAATCAGCTTTCTCATAATGAAAGTAAGTGAATATTATCATCACATCATGGACAAAAGGCACGCTTATTGTAAAGGGTTGTAATTTTAGACCATATATATATAACATGCACATTAAAAGCTAGATGAAAGGTTGAATGGTTGAAAAATAAAATAATTTGTGCTCGTTGAAAATTCGTTAATTAACTCTCAAATCTTTTCGTTTGACATCTAACTTCACCATTTCCCTTGTCATGCAATTTGTTAAACGATTTATCTATACAATATACACAAGCTAAAACCAAAGAAACGTAAAAGCTTTACAAATAGATTACAAGTTATATGTTTCTTTGGTTAGAATCTCCTATATATGGATAAATAGATAGATTGCAATGTTATATGTTTTTTTGGGTTTAATTTCACCGAAGTTATTTTGATTTCATTATTATACGTTTCTTTTTAATCTCATTAAGTTATTTTGATTTCATTGTCATGCATGATACATCTACTTTATGAGTTTTTTTGTAAATATTTTACCTTTTAATTAGTCGTTTTAGATGTCTAATATGCTAGAAGTAGGATTTTTGAATATTTGTGGAACTTGACTCCACTACTTTATAATCAATTGATGCATATATTCAAATTGTTCAACATATCATAATTAGATAACACTGCAAGTGATGAAGAGACTCTATTTACATAGAAATGTTTGATTAAGGGTAACCTAACCTTCATCATTCTAGAGAATGGTAACTAGAAGACCTCGGTGAACTAATGGTTGGTAAAAACCTAAAATTCGCCAACCTTTGTTCATCAAAACCATACCATAATGGATGGGTTAAAGAATTGGGACAACCCACACTAATCACTTGAAAGTGCTACATTACCTTTGTTGTAAGATCTTTCTATGATAGGATTTCTTATGATGTCACTCTTTTGAGTTGTTATAATATGATTTCATGAAAGCCATACTAGTTTGCGTGTAAGAACAATACCATGGCTATTATAACTACAAGGTCAATAGTGATGGTAGGTTGTGTAGGTTCACCTCCATTTTCTTTTCTACTTCTTAGCATGTATTTATGGAAAATCTATTGTTAAGCATGCCAATATTAATAAATGCATGATGTTATGCATCATTTTCCAAATAAAATCAAGGAAAACAAAGGTAAACCACTTCCCTCATATATTCATAGAATCTTACACATATGTATTTGAAGAACCCAAGAGTTTCCCTCCCCTTTGGACCATCCAACACTACATTGATGTGATTCTTGACTCTTCCTTGCTATAATATATTGCATAGGGCACCTCACCTATGGAGAACAATAAGATAGAGAGGTAGATCTCACAAGTTTTGGAGGGTGGGAAAATCAAGCTTAGCATATGCCCATGTAGTCTCTGGCCTTGGTAGTACCTAAGAAGAAGCAATAAGAGTGGCGACTTTGCACAAATTATAAGGCTCTTAACAAGGTCATTGTTAAGAATCACTATCCTCTTTTTTATATTGATGACATTCATTTTCAACTCAAGGGAGACAAGTACTTAACCAAGTTGGACCTTACTTTACGATATCACCAAGTCCATATGGATCCTAAGTAGTAATAATGTTTGGAAGAAAATTTTCAAGACTAAGTTTGGTATCAATGAGTGATGGTCATGCATTTTAGTCTCACTATTGCACATGCCACTTTTGTGACAAGCTTCAATGACATCTTTTGCAGACATTTTTGTAGGTTCATGGTAGTCTACTTTGATTACATTTGGTTTTCAGGATAACTTGGAGAAACTTTGCAACTTGTACAAATAGTTTTGGACCTCCTATGCGAACACAAGTCACAAACTAAGAAGAAAAAGTTCTCCTTTGGAAAAGATTCTATTTAATATTTGGGTTTTACAATTCATAAAACATGAGTTGACAGAGTTCCTACTAAATTTTAGGTTTTGTAGGCACTACTTACTCCCAACAAAACCACAAATCTCAAGAGTTTCCTGAGACACATGAATTTCTACTAGTAATTCATTGGTTATTATTTCCACATTCCTCTCCCATTGATCAACCCAACAACCAAAAAGTATTTCATGGAATCGCAAAGTAGACCAAGCATTTTAGAAAATTAAGGATGCTCTTTGCTTTTCTCCTTTGCTTGCTCTCCCATATTTTTTGCAACATTTTGAGATCAAGATGGATGCTTCTCAATATGACAAAAAAATTTCCTTGTTTAGAGAGGACATTTGGTGTAGAGAGGATATCCAAATATTCCATTCTTGTTGAACTTACCGATTCATGATGAGAATATTTGCATTTCTAATTAACAAAACACTAAGACTACAATCTCTGAAACTTAGAAAGTGCCTATCAAAGATGTATCACTATGTATACTAAAATCAAGGTTGTAAATTTAAAAGTGCACACACTACATACTTAAATGAATTCAAAACAACAAACAAAACTATTCTAAATCTGCATAAACAATGATCTAGAAATTATGATAGAAAATAGAATTATCAATTCCCAATCACACATAACTCTATTATCTGAAAACAATGATTACAAAATAAAATTAGCTCAAAACTTTTATTGTCTACCTCTAACTTCTAATTCCTATGTGATGTGCCTTTCCTTTCTTTTATAAAAGAAGAAGAGGCTAAGATTACAATGGAATGCCAACAATTTTGTGTTGAAATATTGTGTAACTACAAAGAATATTCTTATCCCCTTTTGTGGATAAAGCAAAAGATAAAATATATATATTATATTGACAAGTCGGCCCTATTGTGTCTAGACAAGACAAATGTAAATTAGAAAGGTAAAGTGGATAGGTCGGCCCTGACCTAATTATTGGGGGGGCACAACCTGTATTTATAAGAGGCTTAGCACTCATTTGTATACACACTCATCAAGCTCTCTCCATCAAGTGCGCAAGTCTGAGAGTGACGCAACTACAAGGAGAAGTGACGCAACTACAAGGAAGTGTATCTTAGTAAAGGTGAAGGTTATCTTGGGGAAGAACTATCTTGGTCTAAGTGGTGCACTACTCTGTCCTGGTTAGGGTTTCTAGTGGATCTTTTGTTTGGTGATACCTCTCTTGTGAGAGACATTGTAATTGGTTATTGAATCTATATTAAAGAAGTTTTGTTGGGTTTCTTTCCCTTGAGGGTTTTCCAGGATAAATGCTTTTGTACTCTGTGATTGTGTTTCTCTCAGTGATCATATCTATGCTATGGTTATCTAGTAAATTGAAAAGTAACCTAATAATAGCTTAAACTTTAACATGGTATCAGAGCTAAGCTAAAGAGAGCATATTTCACAGAAAAAGAAAAACGTCACTGTTGTCGTACAAGAAAATTAAGGCTTTTTATTAAAGAGGAATTTCAGCCCAAAGATCATCTAGAAAAGTGCGTCCTAGCCTAAGGAACTCATTGGCACCTTTAGCGCACCTTTTCAGTGGACATAACTCCTAGAAAGTGAAACCCCAGTTTTCATTGGTACCAGGAAACCAGAAGTACCAGAAGTACCAGGAAACCAAAACCAGTACCAAAAGTACCAGTCCATATTTTTGCAAGCTCAGTTTCAAGGGGTAAAAATTGGAATTTTCAAAAACTGACTATACCAGCATACTCGCCTCAGTCCAGCGCATCTTTTGGTGAGTTCAGTTTTAAGATTCAAGAAATTTGATTTTTTTATTATTTCTATAGCCCGAAGGGCTGGGGTTTCTACTGCAGGAAAGAATGGCTACCGTATGAGGGTAGAAGAAAGGCTGGAAGGATCTGGAAATTTCATATCTTGGAATCATAGGTTGCATATGATTCTAGACAAGAACATGTCACAATGAGTGTACCAGAATCAGAGGAAGAAGTGCAAAAGACCAAGCATAAGGAAAATAAAAGAAAGTATCAAGAACATGTGGCAGAGGAAGAGGAATCTCCTCCCTCAAAAAAATCTTTAGTATAAATTGAGGATTATGAACTTTAAGTTGAAGATAGTTGATCTGAATAAAGATAGCAAATGGGGGAGTCTATGGAGCCTCCCCACACAAAAACAAAAGATAAGTATTCATGTTTATTTTTAGTATCTTGTTTACTTTAATACTTTATCATTACAAGTTAAGATTTTTGTGAGAATGTTAATTAACCTCATTTTACTTTAGTGTCTATGCAGACTTATGAAGGAAGTATCAAAGAAGAGGATAAAGAAATAGATAAAACATTTATTTAAGGTATGATCACTCATGAGAGTGACAAAGGTATGTGTTTAGCTATGATAGTAAGGGAAAATTTGGTAATTTCATAGCTAGAGTGAAAAAGAGTTCAAAAGTAATATTCATGATTAGGGTTTCATATGTGTACATGATTGAACAAGTTTTTCTTAAGAAATGATGTGTACTACTCTGATAGAAATCAGTATATAGTTTTATTTGATTACTGCTTATTGTTACTGACTCATTGGCTAAGTGACATATCTCAGAAAACATATTGTAAGTAAGCTTACAGGAATCGGAAGAAAGAACTTATGCCTTGACTTGTAGAAGTTAGACAACATGCGAAGGACTTATGATATGATGACAGTCAGTAAAGACCAGACAATATCTAGTATTTATATGGGAGCAGGAGGCTCCTAAAAGTTGTAGAACAGAAATGTTCAAGATGAAGAGAAAGATGGATACTCAGATATAGTTGATGAGATGCAAGTAACTACAGGTTTCTCCAGTACCATTATTATAGATGCATAGGGAGCATTTTGATCCAATATGAAGTCAGAAAGAAATAAATGTTCGAACTCAAGAAGGCACCCATGATATTATAGAAGAAAACTTCAAGGATGATGATTAAAAGCTCTTAGTTTGGTGCAAGAGGGAGCTATGTCTCTGAGTTCGAAATGGAGGATCATGATTTGGTGCAGTTAGGAAAGCAATGGTCCATGGAACAATTTACTTAGTGGATGAGTAATGAGATATTTTGATCAAGATGAAAGTTATCCAGTAGATGGATGGTGCCCAGTAGATGGGTAGCATGGTATTATACCATGGAAAGATATTGGACCACAAGAGAGTTTTTAGATCCCATAGCTAGACCTTCGTAGAGAAGGAAGAGACCTTCGTAGAGAAGGAAGAGACCTTCGTAGAGAAGGGGAATGAGAAATTTTCCAAGGTTGGCCTCTGTACAAGTGTTGAGTTTTGGATACTCTAGGGACATGCTAGAATACCCTCGTAGAGAGGAGTGTGAATGTTTCTCCAAGGGGAAACAATCATATACTCTCCTCTAGCCAAGGATTGAGTAGAATGGAACACAAACCTTGACCATGTGGAATGGTTAGTTGGCTCTTGAGGTTTGTGTCGTGATCCTGTGTGGATCATGGAAAGGGAGTCTAGTCTTTCCCAGGCTAGCATCTTAGCTTCTCTAGTTCATGTGGGATGACTAGGAGTGAAGCTATGGTAGTAGTCCTCCCCAGTGGATGGGTGAGATACATGACTACAAGAGAAGGGAGAACATAAAAGGAATGGAAAAACTCATAGAATATCTTCTGTGTGAAGATAAGAAAGAGTATCTTCAGTGTGAAGATTGAAGAAAGAAAGAGTATCTTCTATGCAAAGATAAAGAGAACAAAACTTCTTTAATATGGATTCATGGAGAACCAGTCAGTGGTCGTGATGCCAGATGACCAAGTGGGTTATATTGATGCCCCCTGTTACCCAGTTGATGATGTTGCTCATTTGGTAATGTTATCCAGTTGATGTTGTTACCCAATTGATGATGTTGCCCAGTTGATGATGTTATCCAATTGATGTTGTTTTCTAGGTGATGATGATTATCCAATTGATGATATTGCCTAGATTATGTTGTTTAGTTGATGATGACATCCAGTGACCTGTCAAAAAATAATGAATATCCTTCTTGTTAAGAGGGAGTGTTGAAATATTGTGTAACTACAAAGAATATTCTTATCCCCTTTTGTGGATAAAGCAAAAGATAAAATATATATATTATATTGACAAGTCGTCCCTATTGTGCCTAGATAAGACAAATGTAAATTAGAAAGGTAAAGTGGATAGGTCGGCCCTGACCTAATTATTGGGGGGGTACAACTTGTATTTATAAGAGGCCTAGCACCTCATTTGTATACACACTCATCAAGCTCTCTTCATCAAGTGCGCAAGTCTGAGAGTGACACAACTACAAGGAGAAGTGATGCAACTATAAGGAAGAGTATCTGAGTAAAGGTGAAGGTTATCTTGGTGACGAACTATCTTGGTCTAAGTGGTGCGCTACTCTGTTCTGGTTAGGGTTTCTAGTGGATCTTCTGTTTGGTGATATCTCTCTTTTGAGAGACACTCTACTTGGTTATTGAATCTATATTAAGAATTTTTTTTGGGTTTTCTTCCCCTTGAGGGTTTCCCAGGATAAATGCTTTTGTACTATGTGATTGTGTTTCTCTCAATGATCCTATCTATGATATGGTTATCTAGTAAATTGAAAAGTAACCCAATAATAGATTAAACTTTAACATTTTGGTGATATGCTTAGCTCATTAAAAGAAAACCCTAACCCTAACATTCCTAGGAGGCATATTCTCTCATGCATAAAGTATCTTTCCTAGAAAAGTGTGCCCACTAGAGATTACTAACAACATGCATGCATGATCTTTCTTTCCTTGGAAACAACGCATTATCTAATTTTGGAAAATTCTCTATGCCATGCACTATATCTAGCTTTAGAACAACCTTTAAATAGAGATGAAAATCACTTTCTAGGTAAGGAACTATGACTAAACTAGAATTGAAAAAACACGGTCTACATATGGCACAAGCATGCCTCTTCTCCACTAGTTGTTTACCTAATTGTTGTGCCTCCTAGAGGCTATAATATAAGATAAGATAATTTTATTAAAGTCCAAAGAGTGACCAAAAATAGGTCAAAGGGTCTGCTAGGTACATCAGAATCAATAAGCAAGTGGGAGTGTGAGTGTAGCTCCTATAAAATCAAATGTAATTGATGAAATACAAGGCCTAAGAACCATAATCCATCATATAACAATAAGATACAAAGTTGGGAACCACAAAGAAGAAGAAATATAGAATTCTTGTCAAGAGCTCGAGAACTTGAGAGAATGTATCAAGTAAAAATGGTGGGGGAGAGTGCTCAAGGTCCCTCAGTTTCATCACCTATTGATGATTAGGATGAAGATGAAGAGAAGTTACTATTTTATGAGTCAATGATCAAAATAAGTGGATCTCTCCTACCATCCAAGGCTAAAGAAAATAAACTATTAATGGGACATTGTCTGGATGAGATGGAGCTGGAATATCTAGAAGAGTGGAGATGGAAGATTATGCTACCTAGAAGAGTTTTCTCTATACTAATATTTGGAGGATAAGGAAGATAAATGTATGTGATTGGAAGACTTGTCCTGGGTTTGAACACAACAACCATGTAAGGGTATTCCAACTAGATGTAGGATGTCTCCTTGTGATCACATAGACCTGGTAGTTAAGGTGTAGCTACTCTCAACTTATCTCTTGGTGAATTTTTCTATAAGAACCAAGAAGAAGCATGTAATCATCCTAGTAGTGTTCGATGGTGGGAGCAGAGGTAGTCTAAGTCACAGGTTCTTCACTCCATAAACCTATGAAATAGCATGTGCATTCATGGAATATTAAAGAATACCCCTAACTTTCCTAGATATTAATAAATACCTCCCAAAATCATTTTGTTGAACCCCCCTCCCAATACATATTTCCAATCAAATAAACCTTATTCTTACTAGATACCCCTTTTTATGCCCCCCCCCAATACCTATAAACCCCTATGTACCTTTCACCTCCTCCCAAACACCTATAATATTGATGCAGGAGCATCACACCCTAGTCAAACCATCTTGTAATTCGATCCTTTAGAAGGAGAAATATTTGTAAGAGGACAATATTCTCATGTACATAGCAAGTGTCTAGAAGGTCGATTTAGTCAATGATTGGTTAGGGTTTCTATTACGAGTAACTAGTTATATATTTTATGGAGGATATTATGGATCTGTGAAGATCTGGTAGTTCTTCTTATTGTATGTAAATATGTAATCATGCGGGCATAGTAGGATAGGTGGCTAGGGCCAAGGAAGTTCCCAAGATTTGTAAATCAGGTCAATCGAGAGGTAGTAGGTAGTTTAGGGTATTCATAGTTTATGTACAAAATTGAGTTAATAGAAGCATTGTATTTAACCTCCATATGGGTAAATTCCTCTATGTAGTATTGTGTAATGTGATTGGATGAGTAACCTGTGAATGAGTTAATGAGGGTTCTATGTATGTAATAGTTAATCATGGATGTAATGGTGAGCTAAAGTTGAATGGAAAGTTAAAGAATGATCACCTCTGGATGTATGAAGAGGGAATGATGTGACTGTGTGGTCCCTCATTGCTTTCAAGTTGCATGAAGATTAAGCCTTTATGTATAGAAAAAGAGGTAGCTAGACGAGTCGATCTCTACTTGAAGAGTGAGATCAAGAACCAAGAATGAAGTTCCTATGAATTCCATTGTGATCTGAAGCCGATGACAAAGATTTTATTTCCTCGGTGGTCCGGTGAAACAATGGTACTTGTGGACGGTTAGGAGTAATATAAAATGATGGGAATTCAATTCAGTTAAGTGATAAGATTTAAGAAAAATATAAAGGGTTTAGAGTTGACCCAGTTGCCAACATTTTTCGTATTGAAGCAATAAATCCATATGTTCTTAAGTGAAGGTGGTAGAAAAGAACATAAAAAATTACGGAGGACAAGATCTTGGAGTGGATCTTGTAGGTAAATGGGACTTACATTTTGCATTCAACTTTGGTAAATAAAAAATATGTATTTTTGGCAGGTAGCAACGAAGAAGAGATTGGTGGTAGAAACCCTTACAACTAGTGAAGCTGGAGAAGAGTAGGTGAAGCTCTTAGGATATTGTGAGTAGAATTGTAGAATCCTAAAGGATCAGAGAAAGCTCAAAGGGTTCTGGTAGAGAGAACCAGAGATACCAAAAGTCCAGGTTCAGGAGAGAAACTTGGTAAGGTATTTTGTAGCAGGGTACAAAAGATATTTTACTACAGAGGATATTTGCAACTCACTGTTGATCATTGTGAATATCAGAGAGATGGAGATGAATAAAGACAAATAGATGAAGGGTTTAGAGGAAAGGAGCTACAAACATATGAGTGATGGGAAATTTGACAGAGAGATAATTGAGATGAAGGAACAACTCAGTGTTATGATGAATCTGCTACAAGAGAGGACTAGAGAAGACCAAAGATGTGGATGTATTTTGAAGAAAAAGGCCTAGTGTCCTATTGTGCAATTATTTTCTAGGAATTCGATACACAAGATGAGTTTCTGGATGAAGACAGAGGAGAGATTCAATAGAGATGAATATGAGAAGAATTCTATGGAAGAAGAAACATCATTTCACATTTGTGAACCAGAACATGGACAAATTATTTGAGAAGATGATGAATATGGAGAAGATGAGGTTCAAAATGAAGACCTTGTTAGATGCTTGGAGAATTCAGTACATCAAAAGAATATGATTTCAAAATCATTGACAAAGACTCAAGAGTCTCATGGTTTTGAAACTAAGAATTTGTGTGTGTATGCAGGTTATGTAGGTCATGAAGATGGACAATCATTAAAATTTTTCATAAAGAAAGAGGACACTGCAAAATTTTCTAAAAGAGATAGAGGAAATAAGAATTCAATAGAGGAAATGGAAGGTGGTGGCCTTATGATAGAGAAAAATATTGCAGGATGAGGGAAACACTCAGATGAAATGCCAACAAATTATGATGAGGAGTTAAAAATTCAATTTTATTTCCCCGATGGTCTGGTGAAATGGTGGTCCCCATAGTCGATTAACAATAATATAAAACGCTGGGAATTCAATCCAGTTAAGTGATGAGATTTAAGAAAGAGATAAAGGGTTTATATTTGACCCAGTTTCCATCAATTATATTGACTTTATTTTTCACAATTTTAAAATCCCCTTTATGAATGAACGTGATAAGATATTGGTCAAAAAGTTGAAGCCCCCATGGTTTAAGTGAATAATATCTAATTCTAAGATACTCCCTCATGCATAAGGATAAACATTGTTGGTATGGATATCTTAGGAATATGGGAAGGGAGTTCAATGACTCCCTGAAAAGGTAGTGATCTCGACCTCATATCTCATAATATATGGTGTACCTAAAAACAAAATTCTCCTCTATATTAGTCTCCTATAAATGAAAAATTACGAAAACCATTTTTATCATGGAATATATTTATTATATTCCACCTAAATTCAATGTGAACCATGTCAGATAGATGGTTTAGAGTGTTGGATAGTTGGATAGTTGGTTGTCATTGATGTCAACCCTTGGAGAGTGTAGTTGTAGATTGATCTCAACCCTTGGAGAGTGTTGTTGTAGATTGATGTTAACCCTTAGAGATTGAGATCAACCCTTGAGTATGTCTGGCAACACATTCTGGTAGCTCCAAATTTATGGGTAAGGAACCCAAGTTTTTTATATATATAAAGGCATTAAGATCAGTGTATATGAAGGTAAGACTATTCTAGATGGATAGTACATGTCATGCCATTTTCGGTAATATGTGGAACGTCACATAACTCCTCACGATTAGAGAGTTATGGCCTTGTGAAGTTGGAGAATCCTCATGAGTTATTTAGAATCCCCTAGTAGGTCAAAGAAGTCAATTTAATCTATAAGCTCTTAGAAGAATTTTACTAGTCAAAGTGGTTGTAACTAGGAGTTAATCATGAGTTAAGTTGTTGCAAAAGGAAAATAATTAAAAATGAATTAGTTGCAACTAGAAGTGGTGAGTTTACTATTTGTAGGTAAAGTGGTTATAAGTGGACAAGTGGTTAGAAGTGGGTTGGCCCTAAAAGAAAGAAGTTGGGTTAAGTTAGTTAGAAGGTAACCCCTTGAGGAAGCTACTTGGAGAGTATAAATAAGAGAGAAAGGGTCTCCTATTAGCACCTATTGAGCACATTGAATATATATTATTGTGTAAGGTTTATTGCAGGTAATCATTGATATAGATGAAGTTATACAAGTCTGAGGTAGCAAGAAGGGTTGACGGTGAAAGTTTTGGAGTTGCAGAAATACTGAAAAAACCCTAGTTTTTTAGGTGTATGCGGGATGCAGTGGAAGATGTAGCGTACATACACGAGTTGGTAGTGAAAGAGGGTGCATACATACGCGGGCTTAGGAAAAGGATATCACATACTGTTGGGAAAATCCATGAAATATTGAGTTTGTGAGGGTGTTAGGTTCTCAGATTCTAAAAGTAAGTTCCCAGGAAGGTCTACAGTGATCAGGTAAAACAGATATATCTACAGGTTCAAAAGGTATGTCATATTCTTATGTGTAGTTGGATATTGTTGTCTACATGACATATGGTTATGGGATTTTCCCTAGAGAGGTTGTTGGTTGTATGGCACTTATTGGATGAGCTAGATCTACAGAAATACATCACTGGTATGGCTAGTATTATTTATTGTTACATCTTGTTGGGTTAAGTGTTGAGGCATATTTTGTATCTCTTGTTACATGGTTGAGGGATTTTGGTTGTGATGTGTTGGTGAAGTTGTTGGTGTAGTTTGAGATTGCATATCAGTGATGATTTGATGTCTATTCCATGTGAGGGTTATCACACTTGATCATGATTGTATACACATATATGGCATATGACTAGAGAGATCTAGATGCACTTGGTTAAGGGATATGTTTGATAATGTATGCATAGGGGATAGCTACAAATTGGACACAATGATAGGTCACGGGTTGATTTGATAGAGGAGGAAAAGTGTTTGAGGTTCTGAAAGGTGAAAGCCCTAGCTTTTTGAAGGTGTACGCAGGCTGCAGTATAGACAAGCCGCGTACATGCATAGGATGAAATATAGACAGGTCGCATACATACTTGAGCTACAACATATACAAGTCGCGTACATGTTGGTATTTATTAGTACAGGCTGACTTCTAGTACATGTTGATTACAAGCTATTGGTACAGGTTGGTTATAGGTTGTTGGCATATATTGGTACATGTTTATAGTGGTATATCTCATAGTGACAGTGTGGAAGTGGTTTCATCATTTTGGCACTTATATTTTAGGGAGGTTGGACGAGGCAAGGAAAGGGGATTGTAGCCTCCTTCTGGTTGGTGCCGAAGAACTAGGGATTTGGAGCTTCCTTTAGGTTGGATCCTGAGAACTAGGTGGTTATAGCCACCTTTCGGTTGTAGCTGGAGAACCCAGGGGGTTGTAGCCTCCTTCTAGATGGAACGATAGAATTAGGGAGTTGATGCTTCCTTCAGGTTGGAGCCTGAGAAACTAGGGGGTTGGAGCTTCCTTCCAGTTGGAGCTGGAGAATTGGAAGTTGGTGCTTCCTTGAATGTAATTCTTGACATATAAGAAAAGAATTATGTGGTTTACTCCCGCATTGGGTTTCCACATAAATATTGGTGTATTGTGCATTGTGTGGATGTGCTTTTTATTCTTTATTATGCACTGATAGATGTTAATGTTTATGATACAACAATATGTCGATGATGAATAGATGAACATGGTTTAATAAGTAAAAATAATATACATTGTGGTTTAAAGGATTAATAAGTGGTATAATTGCTCATTACTGATTCACCCCCCGCTAATCCAACAATTGGGATCAAAGCGGGTTCCTTCAAGAAACAGTTCAACCACTGGAAGGTAGATCATGGAGAGCATTAGTATGTATAAAGTGGAATACCACAGTTTGATGGAAAGAGTTATGCATTCTGGAGAATAAGGATCAAAACATATTTACAAGCATAGGGATCTGATGTTTGGAAGTCAGTTCTAGATGGATACAAAGCACCAACCATTCCTCCAATAGAAAAAAATGGAAAGAAACTTGAAGAAAATAATTCGAAAGAAAAAAAATGTCATCCTAAATGGTCTGGTTTATTCAGTATATGTCAAAGTTATGCATTGCGACTCTGCAAACGAGATATGGGACAAACTTTAAAATGTTTGTGAAGGAGATTCCAAATTCAAGGCAGTAAAGCTTCAAACTTTCAGAGGCCAATTTGAACAAATGAAAATAAAGGAAGATGAAAATATTGCAGCTTATTTTTTACAATTTGATGAAATAGTGAATGCAATTAAAGAATTGGGAGAAGAAGTTGATGAATCTATAATTGTTCAAAAAGTACTAAGATCTCTTCCAATTTGATTTGATCCTAATATCTCAGCACTCGAAGAAAGAATAGATCTGGATTCGATAAGCATGGATGAGCTACATGGAATATTCATTGCTTACGAAATAAGAATAGAACAGGAGAAACCAGTTACAAAGGAAGCAACATTCAAAGAATCCAAGAAGACAAAGAAAAAGAGAAAGCAAAAGCAAAAGTTAGAATGTAGTTGCAGCGATGATTCAGAAGAAGATGAAGAAATGAAAACTTCGTAAGAAAGTTGCAAAATGGAACAGTTAAATATAAAGGTAAGCTTCCATTGAAATGTTTTAATTGTGTTAAAATTGGTCATTTTGCAAATAAGTGTCCTTATGCCAAAAATTCAGATGGTGATGAAGAGGAAGAGCACAAGAAAGAGAAGAGATATCAAAAGGGAAACTGGGAAAAAAAAAAAAAAGTCTTCAAGAAAAAACTGTACTCAAGAAAAGATAGTTCCTCATCCGGTGAAGATGATGAAACCGACAGTGATTCTGAAAAGGTATTATTTATGGATAAGGAAAATCAAACAAGAAACTCTGATAATTTAGAAGAAGAAGGTGAAGTCGATCTTAGAGAAGAATTAATTAGTGCCTTAGAGGAACTAAGTAAAGAAATAAAAACAAGTTACTCAAGAAAGAACTAAACGAAACTCAGAATCTCAACTCAGAGGAAGTCAACCAGATAATTACGAAGTCGAAAGTCCAAGTAGAAGAGGATAAAAGGATTGAATAAATACTCAGAAGTGAGCTAGAAGAGAAGGAGAAGATGATTGAAAGGTTGGAAGAATAAGCAGTCACTCTAAGAAAATATATTTAGAAGAAATACATGCAGCAAGAAAACACTAATACATTGGAAAGGATCATCAAAAATCAAAGGCCATACTATGACAAGTACGAACTAGGATATAACCAAATGCAGAATGAGAAAGGTTCAAGCTCCATGAAAAAAAAAATAGAACAAAAGAGTTATGCAGAAGTTCTCAAAGGAAGGAATCATGGTCAACGGGAATTAGAAAGAAATGGATACAGAAGACCCTCGACATTCAAGCAGCAAGGAAGCTTCAATCATAGTGAAAGAAGCAACAAAAGAGAAGATATTGATAAGCCAAGGAAAAATTATGGAAGGACTATACCACAAGGAAAATCATTCACTCCCAGGTATGCAAATTTATTTTATGGTCATTGTTTTTATTGTACTAACTTTGGACATAAGGTTGCATATTGCAGGGCTTATGAAAGAAATAATCAGGCAAGAAATGCTTATGTGGCCCTACAAGATATTGAATCTTACAAATGTCACAACTATGGACACACAGCTTGAAATTGCAAAAATGTGATAAGGCCTCCCATGAAAGAAAATATTGATGTGAGACACAAGAAGGTTTGTAGAAGAAGTAAAAAACAAGAGGAGCAGGTAAATTAAGAACACGTCCAAGGAATCGTACGTTTAGGATTTGCAGTAGCACAAGATCATGATGAATTTACAAGCAAAGAGGAAAGTGTGAGAACTCAAGTAGAAGATGAAGAAGATATCAAAACTTGGGATGATGACATAATTCAGGAAGAGGATGAAAATGAAGATGCATTCACAGAAGAAGAGGAAGATTACACTACATCAGAGAAGGTATTTTTCTGAGCCATTCGTCTTGGAAACTCCTAGGTAATATAAATATTAAACAGGGGGAGTCTATATAGTAGCTGAGACAGATGGGTCAACATTATGGACAGTTGAGTAGAAGAGTCTTGGACAATATGGACAGAGATGGTTTTGTAAGAACACTTAGCAGGTTTGGAAAGATATATGACAGTGGATGAAAGCATGGATTCAGAGAGTGGTTTAGAGATAAAGGAATATTATCATAATGGATGATAATGATACAAGAATATTTGAATGCTTATTCTTGAATGTTTTTTATATATTTCAGTTGATTACTCAAGGAAGCACCAATGAAAAATAACTCCAAAAGGAAGTAGGTACAAGAAGACCTATGTTGATCTACATAGAAACATGCAGAGAAGTCATCAGAGAGAGAGAGATTCAGAAAGGAATATTAGTAGCATACAGACAGGGAGACACACCCATAGGGGGAGCTATTTCTTTAACCAAGATTTGTTAGAGCAGGTAAAATGTTAGATCAAAAAGGGGAGTTAGTCATTTTTCAAATGGAGAGAGAGATAGAGTAATCAGAGGCATGAAGATAGGGGGAACAATTCATATAGGGGGAGGATAGTGAAGACAACGGGACTAGCCCCAAGAAGAGTTAAATAAAGGGGAGCAACCCCAAGGAGAGACACCCTTTTCCATTGATGTCAAAGGGGGAGAGATAGAAACATTTATGAGGAGTATGAGCATGAGTGTTGTCATGATTGGGTGTTTCCATAAATGTTGGTGTTGCCATCAATGCCAAAGGGGGAGATTGTCAGACAGTTGGTATAGAGTGTTGGATAGTTGGATAGTTGGTTGTCATTGATGTCAACCCTTGGAGAGTGTTGTTGTAGATTGATTTCAACCCTTACATATTGATGTCAACCCTTGAGTATGTCTAGAATCACATTCCGGTAGCTCCAGAGGTATGGGTAAGGCACCCAATTTTGTTTGAGGTATAAAGGCATTGAGATCAGTGTATATGCAGGTAAGACTATTCTAGATGGATAATACATGTCATGTTATTTCCGGTGATATGTGGAACATCACATAACTCCTCACTATTAGATAATTATGGCATTGTGAAGTTGGAAAACCCTCATGAGTTATCTAGAAGCCCCTAGAAGGTCAACTACGTCAATTTATTCTAGAAGCTCCTAGAAGAAGTTTACTAATCAAAGTGGTTGTAACTAGGATTTAATAATTAAAAATAAATTAGTTGCAAATAGAAGTGGTGAGTTTACTATTTGTGGATCAAGTGGTTATAAGTGGACAAGTGGTTAGAAGTGGGTTATCCCTAAAATAAGGAAGTTGGATTAAGTTAGTTAGAAGGTAACCCCTTGAGGAAGCTACTTGGAGAGTATAAATAAGAGAGAAAGGGTCTCTTATTAGCACCTATTTAGAACATTGAATATCTATTATTGTGTATGGTTTATTGCAGGTATTCATTGATACATATGAAGTTAAGAAATTATGAGGTAGCAAGAAGGGTTGACGGAGAAAGATTTGGAGTTGCAGAAATACTAAAAAAACCCTAGTTTTTTAGATGTACGTGGGCTACAGTGGAAGAGGTCATGTACATACATAGGTTAGCATTGAAAGAGGTCATGTACATACGAAGGTTAGCATTGAAAGAGGGTGTGTACATATGTGGGTTGAGGAAGAGGAGATTGTGTACAATTGAGAAAATCCATGAAAGCTTGAGTTGTTGAGGGTGTCAAGTTCTCATAGTATGAAAGCAAGTTCCCAGGAAGGTATACAATGATCAGGTGCAAAAAATCTATCTACAGGGTCAAAAGGTATGTCATATTCTTATATGTAGTTGGTTTATTTTGTCTACTTGAGATATGGTTATGGGAATTTGAGGATTTTCCCTAGAGAGGTTGTTGGTTGTATGACACTGTTTGCATGAGCTAGATCTAAAAAAATACAACACTGGTGTGGTTAGTATTATTTATTGTTACATCTGGTTGGGTTGAGTGTTGAGGCATATCTTGTATCTTTTGGTACATGGTTGAGTGATTTTGGTTGTGATGTGTTGGTGAATTTTTTGGTGCAGTTTGAGTCTACATATCAGTGATGATTTGATGTCTAGTCCATGTGAGGTTATTACACTTGATTATGATTGTATACACATGTATGGCACATGACCAGAGAGATATAGATGCACTTGGTTAAGGGATATGTTTGAAAATGTATGCATAGGTCATAGCTACAGATTGGACATAGTGACAGGTCACAAGTTGATTTGACAAAGGCAACAAAGTGTTCGAGGTTCAGAAAGGTGAAAACCCTAGATTTATGAAGGTGTACACATGTTGCAGTATAGACAGACCACGTACATATGTGGGATGCAGTAAAGAAAGGTCGTGTACATACGCGAGCTGCAACATATACAAGTCACATACATGTCGGTACTTATTGGTACAGGTTGATTAAAGGCTATTGGTAAAGGTTGGTTACAGGTTGTTGACACAGATTGGTACAGGTTTATAGTGTTATATCTCACAGTGATAGTGTGGCAATGGTTTCATCATTTTGACACTTATATTTCAGGGCGGTTGGATGGGGCAAGGAAAGGGGGTTGTAGCCTCCTTCCGGTTAGTTCTGGAGAATCAAGGAGTTGGAGCTTCCTTCAGGTTGGAGCCTAAGAAATAGGTGTTTGTAGCCACCTTTTAGTTGTAGTTGGAGAACCCAGGGGGTTGTATCCTCCTTCTGGTTGGATCCATAGAATTGGGGAGTTGGTGCTTCCTTCAGGTTGGAGCCTGAGAACCTAGGGGGTTGGAGCCTTCTTCCAGTTGGAGCTGGAGAATTAAAATTTGGTGCTTCCTTGAATGCAATTCTTGACATATAAGAAAAACATTCCATGGTTTTCTCTCGCATTGGGTTTCCACGTAAATATTGGTGTATTTTGCATTGTTTGAATGTGTTTGTTATTGTTTATTATGCACCAATAGATATTAATAATTATGATACAGTAATATATTGATGATGAAAATATGAACATGGTTGAATAAGTAAAAATAATATACCTTGTGGTTTAAATGATTAATAAGTGGTGTAATTTTTCATTACTGATTCACCGCCCCTCGCTATCAGTAATCCAACAAACCAACCTAGAACTATCCAAGAAGGATGCTAAGTGTGTGAATTTAGTGCTAGGTGTGTACATTGGTTTGAAAAAGAGACTGTCTCTCAAGTCCATGAAGTGTTTTGCATAGTAGGCCATCTTGGGTTTGAGCTCATGAGGTGGATCTACCTAAGTGACTTGAATGTGTTGTCCATAAATATATTATTTGATGATCCTATCCAAATCCTACTTGATTGGTAGTAGATGTCTAGGGGCATCCAAAAAGTGTCTAAACTGTGCAAGTGTATCCATTAAATAGGCACATAATTGCAACATACCAACAATGGACCCACTAGGAGGGATATGCAAAGGAAATTACCTCTGAGGAACAATAAACCAAGTAGGGATATCAATCTCTCATGATGACCAGATAAAAAAAACTTTGAACCATATGGGAAAATGAAACAAGTTCAAAACATTCCTTGACCTAGAAGGGGTGTGCTACAAACTTGTTAGTCCTTAACATCCCCCCAAGTTTTGGGAAAAAATTGGGGCCACACCTTCTTTTCACCGATTTAGGTATGATTTCTTCTTTGGACATACATTGACCTTAGTTCCTCATTTTCTTCTTGCATTATTCATTGTTTTCAAATGGTTAAGTTAGATGGGCCTTCATGTTTCACTTGCTTTATTTTGACTTGTTTCATTTCCTTCATTGAACTTCATTCCTCAATTGAGTTTTTTTTTTTCTTCTCTTCCTTTGTTTGAACCCTATTGACCCCTAATTTCTAAATCAGGCTTGATCCTCAAATCAGGTATTTTCTTATTCTATTTTTTGAAGTTCTTCCCCGATCCCAAAATTGACTTGATTGTCAAATCAGGACCCCTAGTTACTCATTTTCGAGTGAGTTTTCCTTGATTTCAAGTTTGATCCTTTACTCTTAACTCTTATTTTTGTTGAAATATTGTAACTGCGAAGAATATTCTACTTGAGAGAGAGGTGAATAATATTATTATATTATATTTAACTAGGCCTTATTGTGCCTTAGTAAAATTCAGCCCTATTGTGCCTTGACAGTTAAATGCAAATTAAGAGGGTAAAGTTACAGGTCGGCCTAGACCTAATTATAAGTTGTCCAGACCACTATTTATAAGAGAGGCCATTGCCTCATTTGGACACACACACCACACTAACTTTGCAGCTATGAAGAAGTGTGCAAGTCATGGAGGAACTTCTGCTGCAACTGGGGGTGACGTCAATGAGGGTTTTGGTCTATCTCTTGGTATTTCTTGGTTAAGTGGTGCACTACTCTTCCTAGAGAAGGAATAAAGGAGGATCTTATGTTCGGTATTTGGTCTATCTGTATTGAGGAAGTGTTTTTTGGGTTTTCTCCCCCATGAGGGTTTCCCATGATAATTTGTGTGTGTCTATTGTTTCAATGATTGCCTCTCTTTCAATGATCTTATTTATGCAGATAATGTGATAAATGATTATAATAATAAAGAAGAACCATAACTGCTAGTTGTATAAGAAAAACGTCAACATGGTATCAGAGCATGCTTGAAAGATACCAACTCACAGTTTATAAGAAGTGACTAGCCTCAACGCACCCTCTCCAAAATCAAGTTTTCAGTATTGCAGTTGTTGTAGAATTAAGGTCTCTGCATAAAACCTAAGTGTGATGTTTTCCTTGTTTGAGGAGGATGTTGGAGAAATTAACCACACCTAGGACTTTCCCTAGGAGGGTGCATCTAGTCCCTGGATCATAATTCCAAAAATTGAAGTTTGAAAAAATAGGGTTTCCTCATAAAACCCTAAGTTGTAGTTGCAGTATCATTTGCAGTTGCAGTGCCAGTTCCTTCATACCAGTTACAACACCAGTTGCAATACTAGTTGCAGTAAAATTTTTGTGAAGTGTTGGGACTGATTTTTTATTTTCCTAGTGTGCCTTACCCTAGCAAATATCCATCTAATTTTAAGTTACAAGTTGAAGCACCTTTGAATTTTTAAAGGTTCATTATTGCTTGCCATTATTGTTGGATGGTGCCACTACATGTCGATGTTGTCAGAGGTATGTACTTTCAAACTGTATCATCATTCTAAAGGGTATTTGCTGGAGAAAGGATCTTTTTTCTAAACAAGAATCATAGATCCAAAAGGATCTCAGATCCAACACACTCATAGGAAGAATGCACCCCATGATTTAATAACTTGATATGCCTCTATTTGTTATGGAAATATTGTGATATTATGAACATCTGGGTTGTATTTTGATCTGTTGAAGTTATCATACTAACCATTGGTAAAAATTAAATTCAAAGTATTATATTGATTAAATTTGAGATTATAGAGTTTATTCCCTAACTCAGATTTATGTCAAGATAATATTTTGTCTTAGTACAGAGGATAGGTTAAATAAAATACTTGTCATATTGAGTGAAGGAGACTTGAAAGAAAAGAAACACACTCATTCTTGAGGACAAGACTCCAGGTTCCAGGTTTGATTGATTAAATTGATAAGATTCAAATTTACACATATCAAGTTTGATAACTACTAAACACTATAGTTGTGATAGCAATCTTTGAAAAGTTTTATTATTGAATGCTGGGTAGCATGTGAGCACTATTGAGATAAATGATTATTGTAATCATTTACTAGATATAACTAACATCTCCTCTATGAGAAACTTCTTGTTTTGTTTCTAGGTTACCATGGAGGAATGATTGATCACAACACTAGAAGAGTGTTTCTCTCATTCCTTATTATTGTATTTCTTAATTTTACCCTTGTTTTAGTCAAGTCACAAGTGATAGCTCTAAAGGATCTATTGTGACGATTGTTCTTGCTATTGTTTTATTATTATTATAAAGAGTATTATTCGTGTCTTTTGTTTCTCCCTTGTTTTATTGTTCATGGTAGGTCACAAGTGATAAGCCTAAGGGAGCTATAGTGACGGTTGCAGGAGGCAACATATTAGATGAGACATAGAGCAGACTATCCAAGTTGTATACATGATCGTATACATCCATGTACCAAAGAAGGTGAAGAAGAAGCTACTTTTGAGATACAAAGTATCTCATATGGAGATTGATTGTAAGGAGAAGAAGGCTCCAAAGATGACTGAACATTAGAATAGAACTCACAGTAGACTTGGTCAATGGATAATGAAGCCACCTTGACAGGAAGCTTAATTCGTTTGAATTCTGACTAGTCTTTTCATATTAAGACTTGGTATTCAACACTAAGTATATCCTTCAGAGACTATGAATTTTTTGTAGACTCAGAGTGAACCTGATCTCAGAAAGGAACAGATGGGAAAAAGAGACATCTTCCGGGAATGGAAGACAAATTCCATGAGTTGAGAAGACTAGATCATAGCTTCAGAGACTTCTAGGAGATGTGGAATCTCCTGGGAAGATTCCATTATTTCAATGAAAGAGGAGGAAGCCAATCAGAAGGACTGGGATATGGATTTTTTCTTAAGACCAGAAGGGAAGTCAATGGTGAATTCCAAGATTGATATAACAGATCAAGCATGCTGCAGATAATAGTATAAAGCTGTATAAATCCTAATTTGTGTCCAGAGGATTCTCCCAACAAGAGGGAGAAGACTATGACGAAACACTTGCTCCAGTAATCGAAGAAATAGTTCCAGTATTCGTGAAGACAGACAGAACAACCATGATTTTGATACAATATTAGATTCAAAGGGAGAAGTCCCTGTATTTGAGATTGAGTTACCTTCATGAAAGAAGAAAATCTACCTTCGGTATCAGCCACTCTCAGTTTCAGATGAATTTGTTTCCATGGTAGAATAGAGGAGCTACTCTCAGAGTTCAATAGCTACAGTGAGAATAGAGCAGTCATTCTCAGCTTCAAAAATAGCAGTTGTAGGGGTAGAGTCTCGATTCCAAAAGGAACAGTTGTAGAAAAAGTAGAGGACATACTCTCAAGCAATGAGAAAAATAATGCTTTGTGGAAAGATCACAGAACCAACACATGATTATGCAGTTTGAGTTGTAGCTGAGCAAGCGTACTAGGTTGGTAAAATGTGATTTAAGAATTTGGTTTCGAAGTATAGGACAGGAAGACTCATGTCTACAAGTTGAAGTAATCTCCAAGAGCTTGGTATGGCAGGATTGATAGTTTTCTGATGAGCTTGGGCTTTACCAAGAGTAAAGTTGATCCCAATATTTATTTCAAGATTGAGAATGATGGACCAGTTATATTGTTGCTATATGTGGATGGATTATTCTTGACATATGAATAAATTATCATCATAGATTGTAAGAAGAAGCTTGTCATTGAATTTGAAATGAAGGACCTAAGCCCGATGCACTATTTCTTAGGTCTTGAAATATGGAAGAACCCAAGAGATTTTCCTTAATCAAGGAAAGTATGTTGTAGAAATTATGAATATATTCGACATGATGGACTTTAGAGCCATGTCCACTTCTATGGAGATGAATCTGAATTTATTGGTTGATACTTCGTCAGAAATAGTTGATATTACTCTATGAAAAAAGATGATTGGTTCATTTATGTATCTAATGAATACCAGGCCATATATATGCTTTGTTGTGAACACCTTGAGTTGGTATCCAATGGAGCCCAGGCGTGTTCACCTTGTAGCTACAAAGCATGTGATGAGATACCTTAAGGGTATGTTAGACTATGGCCTCTGTTATACTGTAGATTGTGACTTCAGATTGTATGGCTATACTGATTCAAATTGGGTTGGAAGTGATTCAGATAGAAAAAGAAATTCAGGATATTGTTTCAATTTAGGGTTAGCCATGACTTCGTGGAAAAGAAGGAAGTAATCCAATATTTCTCTCAGTACGATAGAAGCAGAGTACATTATGCTCTGCTAGTTGTGAATCCATATGGATTCATAAGTTGTTGATATCTTTGTTTGATCTGGAGATGGAAGCTACCATGATTCTATGTGATAACCAGAGTTGCATAAAGATGAAAAATAACCCAATGTTTCATAATAAGACGAAGAACATAGAGATTTGGTATCACTACATTCGTGACATGGTGTAGAAGGGAGTTGTAAATCTCCAATATGTTGGCATAGATTAGCAGGTTGAAAATGTGTTGACTAAGCCTCTGTCTCGTGTGAAGTTTGAGTACTTCCAAGACAAGCTTGGTATAATCTAAAAGGACCTCCTTCGAAAGGGGGAGTGATGATAATGATATGATGGTATCCTAAACAACAACAAGTAGCTCAGTTAGGATTGTATATCCTAGGGGAGTGATCATCCTTGGGCAGATCCCGAAGGTCCGATAAGGATGGTATGTCAAAGTACTTGTGCATGTATATTCCAGTTGTGGTCAGTAGTGGTAGCTCAGTTAGGATTTTATGTCCTATGGAATATTATAATTCATGGGCAAATCCCAAAGGTCCGGTAAGGACGGTCTGTCAGAGTACCATGTGGTAGCTTGTTAGGATTTTATATCCTAGGGAATCTGTTGGATTACTGAGAGGGGGGGTGAATCAGTAATAACGTAATTATAATCCTTTTTCTTCAAATGTTATATCAATGTAGAATTATTATCCAAAAGTGAACAGTAATAAATAAACAATCACACACATGAACAGTACACCAGTGTTTTACGTGGAAACCCAAATCGGGAGAAAACCACGGAATGTTTTTTCTTATATGTCTTGAAGAATTACATTCATTGGAAGCACCAACTTCCTTTGTTTTC
>ML818208.1:163382-177007 GCA_009831015.1 Picea engelmannii
TTTGTACACCTTATCAATCATGATAAGACAATAATAAGTCATATTTACATCAAACACTATTGGGTCCATTTCCCAAAACTTTGTGCTATGGGTCTTTCTTCAAGGGTTGACATCAATGACAACCAACCTTAATCAACAGAATCTTATGATTCCTGGAAAAAACTTGAAGGTCCGGTAAGGATGGTCTGTGAGAGTACCACATATGCTTTTTTTACGCACCTGCCTCATTTTGTTGCCACTCATAGATGTTGATGTTCTAGCTTCATATTGTTGATGATGATGGTGTTATTTGAGCTTCATGTTGTTGATAATGTTGATGTTCCAGCTTCATGTTGTTGATGATGTTGATGTTGTTCCAGCTTCATGTTGGTGATGTTCCATCCTCGTGTTGATGATGATGTTGTTCTAACTTCGTGTTGTTGATGTTGTTGTTCCAGCTTTATGCTATTGATGTTGTTGTTCTAGCTTCATTCTATTGATGTTGATGTTCCAACTTCATGTTGATGATGATGATGATGTTACTTCAGCTCCATGTTGCAAATGATGATGATATTGATGATGAGAAAAACTTTTGATGACCTATAGATATGATCGACAGTGTTCTCGATGTTGATGACGATGTCCCCTCCTCTTGATCATGTATTGAGTCGAGTCATTTTTTTATTAATGTTGTCAGTAGAATACCCTTCTTGTTAAGGGGGAGTGTTGAAATATTGCAACTACGAAGAATATTATACATGAGAGAGAGTTGAATAATATTATTATATTATATTTAATTAGGCCCTATTGTGCCTTAGTAAAGGTCGTCCCTATTGTGCCTTGACAACTAAATGTAAATTAAGAGGGTAAAGTGACAGGTCGACCCAGACCTAATTATAGGTTGGCAAGACGACTATTTATAAGAGAGGCTAGCACCTCATTTGGACACATGCACCACACTAGCTCTGTAGCTATGAAGAAATGCACAAGTCTTGGAGGAACTGCTACTGCAACTGGGGGTGATGTCAAGGAGGGTTTTTTTCTATCTCTTGGTATTTCTTGGTTAAGTGGTGCACTACTCTTCCTAGAGGAGTAGAGGAGGATATTATGTTTGGTCGTTGGTCTATCTATATTGAGGAAGTTTTTGCTAGGTTTTCTCCCCCTTGAGAGTTTCCCAGGATAATCTATGTGTCTCTATTGTTTATATGATTTCCTCTCTTTCAGTGATCTTATTTATGCAACTAATGTGATAAATGATTATAATAATAAAGAATGACTATAATTGCCAATTGTATAAGTAAAAATTCAACACTTTTGAACCTTGAGTTTTTCTTTTAACTTCAAGATTTCCTTTTTGAAGTTTTCTTTCAAATCCGATATCTTTCTTTTAAAGTCAAGTTTGAATTTTTTCCCTTTCTTTACTTACCTTTCAAACCTTGCTTCACCCCCCTTTCAATTTCCAAATTAGCTTGATTTTCAAAATCATGCCTCCATTTCCCTTTGAACACTTGATCAATCCCTCAATTTGGAAATTGGTCCTGACTGCCAAATCAAGCCCTCCTATCACCTCTTCTATTTCCTTTCGAACTCTCCCCTGTAATTTTGTTTGAACCTTTGAATATTTCAAAGACTTTGTCAAACTTTGTAAGATTTACTTTTGAATTTTGATCTTTCACCTCAAATTTGTTATCAACTTGATTTGGTAATTAACCCCAATTTCAAAATTAGGGTCTTCCTTCTCCAACTTTGGTGTGAATAGACCTTGATTTTTAGATTGGGCCTGATCTCCAAATTGTGCCCTCCTTTCAATCTCTCAAACTCTTCAATTCCTCCTCGCCCCCCTCTATTTGAGATCTTTTGAAATTTTTGTTTGAATGTTCTTTTTCTTCCTTTTGAACTAGACTATGTCATACCCAAAATATTTTACTAGCTTGGTAATTAGCCTAATTTCAAAAATCAGGCTCCCCTTTTCACTTGCTCACTTTTTCCTTAGCCCGATTTGGAAATTGACCATGATCGCCAAATCAAAACCTCTTCCTCACAATCTGGTGTAACCTTTCCTGTTCAAACTTATGTGTGATCAAGTCATAATTTAGAGATTCATCCTGATCCTAAAATTGGGACTCCTAATTGTTAGATAATGTGTTCTTTTAATCCTTTCTCTCAAACTTAGTAAAATGGCCAATAAACTTGTTATAGATATTATTAATTCAAAATATAAAAAATGTATTAGTTTGGTAAGATTATTGATCTAATGGTAAGATTTAACCCATGTGTGCCATGTTTTGTACACTAATATGCAAGAAACTTACCTAAATACAAAGAGAATCAAATGACCAAGAAACAATTTTGAACAATTAAAAGAAAATAAAGTTCAAAATAACAAAAGAGATCGAACCTACTAGGTGGCACAAGAGTGCAAGAAGTTTCAAAAATAAAGAAATTGATAAACCTGCAAGTGGCACTGAAGGATAGTTGGACAGAGAAACTAAACATCCAACACGGGAATCAAACTATCGGATCTAGTTAGACATTGATGGCCACCCACCTCTTCCATTGAATCAACATGGTTCCCTATCTTGGCAGTTTTTATCTACATTTTTCAAGTCCTAAAATTTCGAGGCCGTTTTGGGGACTTAAATGATGTTTTTTGGCCATTTTGGGGCCAAGAGTGGCCATTGATTTCGCTAGCCTTGTGAAAAATTGTACTTCTCAATTTGATTTTTCCAATGGGCTACTATGCACCCCAAACAAATATTGTATGCAAAATTTATTCCCTTGGGAAGTTGGAGTATCAACTAACCACTTCGAGGCCTACAAACCTTTTGGTGCTTCGCCTCCTAGGGTTAGGGTTTTGGATCATTAAGGTTATTTATTTATGATAAAAGGCCATTCTTTCAGCCTCTTGTAAGATCTTTTTGCAAATGAGAATACTCTCTCTCTCTCTCTCTCTCTCTCTCTCTCTCTCTCTCTCTCTCTCTCTTCAAAGATAAGCTACCGCCATTCTAGCCAGTTTGTGTTTTTCAGTATTCTGTTATTTTATTCATTATTGTAAGTTGGGTTTCCCTATATTACTATTCTCTCTAGTATATTTATGTGTGTCTTTCATTCCATTCCCTATACAATATGGATCAGTGGAATTAGAGCAATATTCTCCTTGTTATTTCTCGATGCATGTTCCCAACGAGGTCATTGTATAAAGAGTTGGGTATCAAGCTAGTTTCCTTGGGGATGACCTCTCTTACCGGACCAAGAAACCTCCCATGGTGGAAGAAAAGAGATATTATGGAGTATTTGATCCTTTCAATATGTTGCTCGAGGAATCCCTCACATGACAGTGGAACAAGATGATGTATAACTTCACCCAGATCCTTTGACGACTGCCAACTATGAGCGAGGAACCCTCAATAAGCTGTCATTTCAGAGGTATGACACTCTTGAAGGTACAAGTTAACTTTTATGTCCCTTTATTTGAAGTCCAAATAGATGTAGATGCTTTAGAGAAATGGTTAAATCTATCAGAGGGTTATGACTATGTTCAAAAAAAAATTGATAGCGGAAATATCACCTCTACACTCCTTAAAGCCCTTCCCCATGTCAAAGATTGGTGGAAAGGTTACTAGGAGAGACATAATAGGATTGAGTCTATGAAAGTTGGCACATGAACCACTTAGGTGACCTTTGTTGATGCCCTCAAGGAAGAAGTATACCATGTTGGAAATTATGATAACCAATACACGAGATGGACTACTCTGCGTCAAGAGAGAGGCCAAATGGTGCCAAAGTACATGAATATACTCCATACCTTGTGCTCAAATGTGGGAATTAGAGACCCCGAGTGAAACCTGGTTATGAAGTATCACAATGGCCTACACAAGTATGTCCAAACAAAGATGGATTTATTGGACATATCCTTGTTGGGAGTTGCGTATCGATATGCAGTCAAAATCAAGAAAAGGAATAAGTAGGAGTTCAATTCTTCCAATATAGCACAACAAAAGAATGGTAAAGGAATACCTAACTCACGAAAAAAAGGACAGAGAAAGGAAAGCTAACCTCAATACAACTAGTCAACACCATGGGAAAAGAAGGGTAATGGGAAGTCGAAGAAGGACACTGAACAGTGGAAAGTGTTGGGAGTTCCATAAAAGACATTGGCACAACATTGATGAATGCTACTCAAATTAGTAATTTTTGGTCGATCTTAAGAAAAAAGAGTCAGACCTTGGCCCAGTCTTTGATTTAGAGTAGGATAAGCGAATATGGATCATAGATGCAGAACCCACTGCTACCATTGCAACTACAATGATATAACCAAAAGAGTTAGAGGAGCTTGAGGAGGGGAAGTGGCTCTTCCATTCACAAACGTGGGTGAAGGGGACCCCACTAAATTTCATCATTGACAATGGGATTCAGAAGAACTTGATATTGGATAAGTTGATCAAGATATTGAATTTGTTGACAATGACACACCCCCAACCATACACCATCAGTTGGTTAAGCCAAGGATGAGACCTTCATGTCAACCAACAATGCCAATTTTCCTATGGAAACAATCACTTCAAATATGAGGCATTGTGTGATGTTTCCCCACTCGAAGTTTGTGATATTATTTTAGTACAACCATATATGTGGAAAATTCATGTTATATATGAGTCTAGACCTCACAGTGTCATTGTTACTTTGGTACAACTCTACATTATATGTGAGGTCATTCCAACTACCATGATCTCTTTGATCACAACCAAGCAGTGTAGGAAGGTAATCTCCCAAAATCATAAATTTGTCCTCTTCATGGTCCACTGTGAAGGTGAACAAAACATCAATGTGACATCAACAACCCCTGCACATGATCTTGTTTCACAACAAAATAAGATGGAAAAAGTAGTGGAATCATATAGATATATCTTCACCTCAAATAACAGGGTACCTCGACACTTTCAGGTCAAGAATTCAATTGATTTGATACCCGGATCGCCTTTACCTAATATGGTATCCTTTGCAGGCCTGGGAGACATCTTGGAGGATCTATCCTAGCCCATTTCCAGCCCAATTTTTTTCCCTTGAGGCCAAAACATCACACTTGAGGATCTTGATGTCACCCTAGGGCTAGGGTCTTGGTGGTGAAGGTTTTAACGATGGACACTTGGCATGTTTTCAAGGGAGAAGGATTGGATTGAAGGATGAAACCATAACACATGAGAGAGAGGACCTAGAAGGCCCAACAACTTCCATTCTTCACTCTAACGACTTGCAAAAAGTGTCGAAATGTCACCCTTTAGAGGGATGACATAACATTAAGGTTTCTTATGTGCGTTTCTAAAAGATAAATTTGAATTTGATAATGTAAAGGGGAAAAGTAAGGGTTTTTGACCCCTTACTTTGTGTTCACCCTAAAATTAAGTGGACAAATACTTTTAGGAGGATTTGTATAGATAAGAATCATTTCATTTCATTTTTGACATAGCTCTCCCATTGTGAGAAAACTACTTGGCTGAAATCTGTGCCATACTTGGGCAATTTTATCTATCGTCACTTGCTACTATCTCTTGCTATGGTTTGATTTGGATATTAGATGAATAAGTAAGACACTATCTTTCTTGGAGGCTCTTTCTTTCTTTTATGGTGGATTTTTCTTGGTTTAAAGGAGTTTATCTTGTTAATACTTGGACTAGGTAAGGAATCTCTCTTGTTATTGCTTCTTTTCTTGGTTACAAGGTTAATTTGTTAAGAGTTTTGGGGAGTATAAGTGCATACACCCCACTAATCCCATCGTAATTGCCTTGGAATAATTTGTTGCATAAAGGAATACTGGGAGAAGTAAAGGCTTACACCCTCCTAGGTTTTTCCTAGCTAGTTTTTCTTGCCTTGGGGAGTAAAAGGGCTTACACCCCCAAGGAAATAGCAGAGCTTATCTCTTTCATTTTAAATAATCCATAATGCAATAGTTAAAGGAACTAATCTCTTGCATTGGAGAAACAAAATCATTGCATTGGGGTATGTAGAATCACGAGATATTGAAATTGTTTGAGTTTAGATCTTTTCTATATGTTTTAAGCTTGTTGAATCCTCTTGGGTATCTAGATTGGTCAAATGGATATTGAGCTATAGATCATGAAAATACACACCCATTAGGGATGCCTTAAATCATCTTCTATTTTTATTCTAACTTGCAATTTAATGATGGAAATATGCTACCAAACCATCATTATCATTCTCTTGCTAATTAGTGAACCTTTTTGTCAGATTACTTGCTTGTTTTCATGGTTAAAACTTGCAGTTGTAGCAAATATTTGCTCCATCCACTTGGATGTTACAAATTTACTCTGAAAAAATCATATAAAATCCCTTTAAAACCACTAAATATTGTGCTAAAGTATTGGGATTAATCTACATGTTTATGCTTCATTATCCAACAATTCTTTGATGTTTTAAGTGGTTAAATCTGTAGTAATTGATTATTTTGTTGTTGATATATATATTCTTGTTTACTATTGTAATTAGCAACAACAAGCTTAAATTGCTTGTCCATTAAGTTTGATATTGTATACGTGTTTCTTCTTATGTCTCGGGCAAGTACAATTCTCTTCCACGGGTACCCAAACACTTAGAAACCATAGACCATCTTTGAGACTCATTACCAAGATATTCTTCACTTAGTAACTTGACCTATACGAGCATCACTTTCATAATCTTACCTTTCCATCTCATTTACCTATTGGGTCACCTAGGATTCCCCCCTTGTGTTGGATTTATCCTTCACTAAAGCGAGGGGAGGGTTTACCTAAGATGACAGTGGTTAGATTCTCACATCGTTATTGCCATCCTGTGGATTGGGTCGGGATTTTCCCAACCTATGGTTTGTGCGATAACATTTTGGTGCAGTTGTCAGGGAGGATTTTGAATCCTCTTTCATGCCCTAATGACATGTTGGCAAGATACCATCCCAAATCCTTTACCCCTAGCTTTCCTAGCAACTACACCTTAATAGAATCCAACTTCCCTCAAGAATTCCCCCCCTTGGAGATTCAAGCCTTCTAAGGTTTACTAAAGAAGGCCTCCTCTCAAGTCTCCCGTTGTCAAAACCATTTTCCAAGGTTCCCTTCCCCTTACTCCAATGGCTCACCCTTGGGAAAAGGACTTTTACAAACCATTGAACATGGACAACATCAATGGATATCCCAATACCATGCCAAAATAGTCTTACAAATGATTTCCAAAGTTCTAGGGAAATAACGTGATCACAATCGATGATCATCTTTATGTTATGTGTCGAGACATGGAAAATGTAGAAGTGGAACATGAGGATGTAACAATGAAGCTACTAGCCTCATCATTAACTGAAGATGCTCAGAGATGGTTTATAGGACTTTCTGATAATCACATAGAATCTTATGAAGTCTTTGCCAAGTTATTCAAGAACAAATGGACAACGAAGAAGGACAATGGAATGCTTGTAGCTCAGTTCAATCAAATAAAGAAGAAGTATAATGAGATAGTGAGTGAATTTGACAACAGGTTTGACGGGTTGTACAACCAAATCCCGATGGATCTATGTCCTCCAGATGTAGTCATTTGTCTCCTTTATATGAATGCATTCGATGGGAAATTAGGTTTCATCCTGAAGGATAAGAAGCCCATAAACCTAGAAAATTCCAAAGATTATAGCACAAATATTGAAGAGAACCTTCTCAACTCAAAGGTTGACACTTTTCAGTATCCTTGTGCCAAGAAAGAAGCAAAGACCAAATATTCTAGTAGCAGTACACCAGATCCACTTTCTCTCTTGACTCAGAAGATAGACCAGATGAGTAGTGAGTTCATCAAAGATCAAAATCAAATCATGGGTTGATTAACCATAATCGAAAGAAAGCAGTCTTCCTCCATACCTTAGTTTTCCATATAGTAGAGAGATGCCACGGGTTGAAATCCAAGTCCTCAACAAGATGAAAAGGCTCTTGACACATTAAATCTGGTTGGGATGGTCAACACTGAAGAGACACCATGGTGTTGTCCTTGCCAAGAATCTCATTGGGAGGATGAGTGTCCCCAACGTGATGAATACTCTTATGATCATATAAATTTCATGGACATGATTTGAAATTTCTAAGAAGAAGATATCACTCAAGAGTAGATTGATGAAGTCAAAAAAAGAGGAGCTAGAGAAGGACGATTCAATGTATTGAATCAGTTAACAGAGGATCAGAGAAAGGAACTGAGAAAAAATGATGTTTTGACATATGAAAGAAGAAATAAAGCCTCATTTCCTCCTCAAAAACATTCCAACATGCCTCAGCCAGAAGTGGAAGCTCCTCTTTCATATACAAAGAGGGTAGTCCCACCACTTCCACCTTCAGTATATGAGTTGCTTCCAAAACCAACTTCGAAAGAAGAGGAAATTCAGTTGAATATAGACATGTCATCTATGTTTGGGAAGTTGAATATGACAATCCCTGTGACGAAAATGTGCAAGATCCCATCTGTAAGAGGAGAATTCTTGAATATATTGAAAGTACTAACTGAGAAGGAGGACCCTCCAATAATCCTGAACACCGTGTATCTTAACCGACAGAAGGATAATAACCCTCCTTTTTAATTTTCTTTGGGAATGAATGGCCTCCATTTGAATAATTGTATGTTGGACTCTCAAGCCTCAGAAAATGTAATTTCCTTGAAAGTAATGGACCAAATTGGTTTGAAGACGACCCAAAATTATGAAAATGTTTGTGGTATTGATTCCAAGAAGGCCAAGGTTTACGGGCTTTGTGAGGATGTTGAAGTTTACTTGATTGACTTCCCTCATATTAGCCTCATTATTAACATAGTTGTGATTGATATTCTAGATGCTTGGGGTATGCTTCTATCAAGAAGTTGGTCCACTGCTCTTCAGGGTTTTCTTAGTATGGATCACACCCATGCACATATTCCCATGGGGGATGGAAACTTTGAGATTTTATATAGTTGAGAGTGGTCTAACAAGCATATGATGGACCCCAACAGTTTTGATTACACGAGTGAGTGTGACTTTGATGTACCTCATTATATTATTGAGTATGATCCTTGAGACCTGCTTTGTCAACCCTCCCATACCCAAACTTGGAAAATTTCATAGGGTCTTTGAGAACTTGTTTAGTTTGATGAAGTGGTTTTTTATGCACATGCTTAGATGGCTCTTTTATTGACTTTATTTACTTATCATGATGCATTTGACTTGAGATCCTTGGAGGGAATATTCATTGTCTTTGTAGGACCTTTCTTTGTGGATAGATTTGGAAGAAAACACATATCTTGGGCTTCCTTGGGGCTTGAAGCCCCTAGGTTGGATACCATGTCCCACACACCGGACGATGATGGTAGGATTTGGAGGCCCGAGAAACACCTTGGAGGATATTTCCTAGCCCATTGTCAGACTGACGTTTTTCCCTTGAGGTCAAAACTTCACACTTGAGGAGCTTGACGTCACCCTAGGGCTAGGGTCTTGGTGGTGAAGGTTTTAACGATGGACACTTGGAACGTTTTGATGGGAGAAGTCTTGGATTGAAGGAGGAAACCCTAACGCATGAGAGGGAGGCCCTAGAAGGCCCAACGACTTCCATTCTTCACTCTGACGTCTTGAAAAAAAGTCAAAACATCACCCTTTAGAGGGATGATGCCACATTAGGGTTTCTTATGTGCATTTTTAAAAGATAATTTTGAATTTGATAATGCAAAGGGGACAAGTAAGGGTTGTTGAGCCCTTGCTTTGTGGTTCCTCTAAAATTAAGTGGAAAAATAATTTTAGGATGATTTGTATAAATAAGAATCATTTCATTTCATTTTTGACATAGCTCTCCCATTGTAAGAAGACTACTTGGCTAAAATGTGCACCCTACTTGGGAAATTTTATCTATCATTTCTTACTATTATCTCTTGACATGGTTTTATTTGGCTATTGGATGAAGAAGTAAGCCACTATCTTTCTTGGAGGCTCTTTCTTGCTTTTATGGTGGATTTTTCTTGGTTTAAAGGAGTTTATCTTGTTAATGCTTGGACTAGGTAAGGAATCTCTCTTGTTATTGCTTCTTTTCTTGGTTACAAGGTTATTTTGTTAAGATTTTTGGGGAGTATAAGTGCATACAATGTGACCAACAATTCTTTGATGCTTTAAGTTGTTAAATCTACAGTAATTGATTATTTTATTGTTGATATATATATAGTATTGTTTATTTTTTGTAATTAGGGACAACAATCTTAACTTGCTTGTCCACTTAACTTTGAGCTTGTATATGTGTTTCTTCTTGTGTCTTGGGAAGGTACAATTCTCTTCCGCAAGTACCCAAACACTTGGAAACCATAGACCATCTATGAGACTCGCTACCAAGCCATTATTCACTTAGTAACTTGACCTATAGGGTCATCACTTCCATAATCTTGCATTTCCATCTCATTTCCCCCTAGGGTCACCCAAGATTCCCCCCATGTGTTGGATTTATCCTTCACTAAAGTGAGGGGAGGGTTTACCTAAGGTGATAGTGGGTATATTCTCCCACCGTTATCGCCATCCCATGGATTGGGTCAAGATTTTCCCAACCTACAGTTTGTACGATAACATGGAAGACTGCCTTCAAGTCCAAAGAAGGAATTTTTGAGTGGTTGGTCATGCCTTTTGGCTTGACTAATTCTCCAACAACTTTCATGATGTTTAAGGAAGACATCCTATGGTCATTCACCAATTATTTTTTGGTCGTATATCTAGATGGCATCCTCATCTTTAGAAAAACTAGGGTAGAACATTTGTAACACATTCAATAGGTCCTCAACACCCTACAACAACACAAGTTATATACTAATCTAAAAAAACACTCATTTGGCATACAAAGAATCTAGTATATGAGATACATCATGGATGAACATGGTTTTGATCATGTGGATCCAGCCAAGATCTAAGTCATTCTTGACTGGTCAACCCCAATGTCTCTAACTGAGCTCTGTAGTTTCTTGGGCCTTGCCAACTTTTATCATAGGTTCATGTTTGGGTTCTCTCATGTTGCTTGGCCCCTCAGCCACATTACCAAGGGTGGATCCAAGGCCAATTTTGTATGTCCCAAGTCAAATAAAAAAACATTTAAGGACCTAAAACAATGGTTATTTTCAACACTTGTACTTACCTTTCTAGATCTACAACAACCCTTTGAGATTGAGAAATATGCTTCAAACTATGTGGTTGGTACGGTCCTCACTTGGCATGGACATCCAATGGCGTACCACAGCAAAACACTCTCAGATGTCATCTGCAAGTACCCCACCTATGATAAGTATATGTACTCCATTGTGCAATCTTGCTACCAATGGAAGCATTACATTCTCAGGAAGGATATTTCCATCCACACTGATCACAATCCCTTGCAGTTCATGAAAATGAAAGTAAATTTACAAAATGATTGCCACTAAAATTGGTTCACCTACCTACGACAATTCCACCTAAACATTGAGTAAAAGAAGGGTATCACCAAACGATTCATTGACTACCTCATTCAACCTCCATTTGCATCACTAGCCTTAGTTCTCAACTCTTGCGGCCATGAGACCTCAAGGTGGTTGTAGCTATATCACAACGATATTGAATTTAGTGCCACATATCAAACATTGGGTACAAGCACACCAATTTCATATTTTCATCTCCAGGATGGATTTTTATGTTATTTGGTCCATATCTATGTTCCTTCAAGAGAGCATGATAAGCTAATTTGGGATCTCATTACAATTAGGTGGTAGGACACTTTGGTGTGAACAATATCATGGTTATGCTACAAAATTACTTTTATTGTTTAAGGCTTCGACAAGGTGTCAACAAGCATATTATATCATGCACTAATTGTGCCATTGTCAAACCCACCATTAAGAAGTAGGGTTTGTACACTCTTATTTCTACTCCTGATAGGCCCTAGGAATCCATCTCCATGGATTACATGTTCGGTCTACCTTCTACCAAGCATGGTAATGACTTTGTATTTGTCATCGTTGATCAATTTTCTAAGATGGTCATCTCGATAGCCTCAAGAAGAGTATCATTTTTAAGGAAACTGCTAAGATCTTCTTTGAATGTGTTTGGGTTCATTTTGGGCTACCACATACCATTATTTCAGATCACGACAACAAGTTCTTGAGTACATTGTGGTCCATCCTATCGTCATTGATGGACACCAAACTCACAAAATCCACTTCCTTCCACCTCCAAACTAATGAACAAACAAAGGTGTTCAATAGAATGAGTGCATCCTCTGATAATGTACAAATCTAAATATACATGCATATAAGATGAAATCCTTCCTTATGTTCAACATAGTTACAATAGATCCATTCATAGCTCTATTGGCCACAACCCCTTTCAGGTGTGCTTTGGGTTCCAACCATTTCCCCCCATTGATGTAGCTATTCCTATTGCATATTCATAGGAAGAGTCCTCCCATGATCAGACCGAGGTAGACAGAGCAACCAAATTTGTTGAATGAATCTAGCACATTCAATAACAGGTTCATGATATCATGTAGAAATACAATGCCAAGTACAAGCAATGACTTGACCAACATCGGGTTCCACACAAGTTTCAGGTTGTTGACAAGGTGTGTTTTCATTTGCATAAAGAGTGTTTTTTAGGACTCCATGATAATATTATACCATTCCAATATGGGCCTTACACCATCACAAAGGATGCGAGTGAGAATTCTTTTGAATTGAGTATTCCCCCTTTCCTTGGCTTGCACCCAATATTTAATGTGGAGCTTCTTCGACCATATTTTCTACCCCTATTGGACACTTTATAGGTGGCTGAGAATTTGGTCACTACATAACTCAATCCTGAATGCATTGAGAAGGCTACATTGGATCATATCATTGACACCAAGACAAAGGGAACCCATCAACATAAGATACAACTCTATCAGGTTTTCAAAGTGGGACAACTTCTTCACCCGGGAAAGTGGCTCATCGTGAGTCAAATTTAACAAAAGTTTCCCCATATAATGATGGAAATTGAAGAAATGGGGATTGTTGCTTCCTGGGAGGGAGGCAAATTAATCTAGGTGTACATCATTGGCCACCCACCTCTTCCACTAACTCAACATAGTTATTAAACATAACAATTGTTTTATCTACAACTCTTAGGTCCTAAACTTTTGGGGCCATTTTGAGGCATTAAATGAAGTTTTTTAGCCATTCGTGGGTCAAGGTTGGCCATGAACTACCCTAGCCCTACCAAAAATTGTACTTCTTAGTTAGATATTTACAACAAGATACTATGCACCCCAAATGGAGATTGTATGAAAACTTTGCACCCTGGGAAGTTGACACATCAACTAGTCACCTCGGGGCCCACAAAACTTTTGGTGCTTCGCCTCCTAGGGTTAGGGTTTTGTATCATTACGGTTCTTGATTTATGTTAAAATTCCATTCTTTCTGCCTCTTTTAAGATATTTTTGGGAATGAGCGTAGTCAACACCTCTTTCTCTTCAGAGATAAGCTACTTGTTGGATTATGTTGTCATTGATGCCAATGGTTTGATTACTTGGGAGATTGTTGGATCATATGTCATTGATGTAAATGGTTTGGTTTGATTGATGTCATTGGTTGATGTCAAGTAATTGATTGATATGATTCCCTTGATGAGA
>ML818209.1:0-25820 GCA_009831015.1 Picea engelmannii
AAGGTTTTCCATCTTTCCCACACAACATCTTGAGACCAAATGGACAAATCGAACAATGAGTGGAGTCCATGTTCTTCCATCCAAGGGAGGAGAGGTAAGAGGGGAACCAACGCTACGCGTCTCTCAAATGTCAAGATCTGATTGGTCCATGGGTTGATATTTCTCCCATTTCCTGGTAACCTATTGAGGTTTGATTGTATGAGCTCTTTGGCATCAAGGAGAAGCTTGAGTATTGGAGAGCCAAAGTCCCCTTTTGGAATTAGATCATTACTATTTAGTCCGTTCCCTTTGAAATATTTTTTACAGACTGCATGTTTCCACCACGTGAACTTTCCAGTTATCAATCTTTAGAGCAGTTTGGTACCCATGGCTCTATTCACTAGAGTTGGTTCTCTAATTCCCAAGCCACCCTGAGTTTTGTTATTTGTCGCTTGATTCCAGTTGACCAAATGGAATTTTTTGTGTGTTGTTCTCCCTCCTTGCCATCCTAAGGTTCTGATTTTTTTGGCCACTTTATTGGAGATGCATTTGGGTGCCAGTAGAGTAGAACATTGATAGATTGGAAGAGCTGATAATACCACTTTGATTAGTATTATTTTGGCAGCTGGACTCAACCATTGAGTTCCCCATTATGTGAGTTTTTTGTTGCTTTTGTCTAGAATTTGTTGCTAGACTTGAGTGCAGGGCGACTTTAGAGAGATTGGCATCTCAAATACTTGAACGATGACATTTTTTTTGCAAGAGGAAATTGAAAGATGTGTGCGATGGCCCTCAATATCCAAGGTGATGCGTTCCAACCATAAACTTGGCACTAGATATTATTAAAATCTCCTCTTGAAGCATCTAAGTAGGAATCTAGGATGGATTTGAATCTAGAAGCAATGATGAGAGAAGTGCCCCCCAAAATAAAGGTGTCATCCATGAACTGTGAATGATTCATGTTCTTGACAGTCCAGACTATTTGGAGTCAGGGAGGTTTCCAATCGCCCTTTCATGCTCCAACTTTCTACCGAGAGCATTTGCTACTAAGATGAAGGGGAGGGGACACATTGGACAACCTTCTCAAAGACCTCGACTTATTTGAAAAAAAAAATGTGGGACTTCCGTTGACATGAGGGGCAATCCAAGGGCTTAGTGCAAACAGAGATCCATCCAATGAAGTGTTGGTTGAATCCAAAGAGTTCCATGACCTGAAAGAGAAAAGAGTGTCTAACCTTGTCAAGAGCATTAGGCATGCCAAGTTTAGCTACCATACCTTTGCCTTTTTCCCTGTAGTTGGTGTGGATTGCCTCTTGAACAAGGACGATATTATCCAAGATTTTCATGTCTTGCATGAAACCACCTTGGTTGAGTGAGCTCAGATTGGGAAGGATTTTTTTGAGACGGTTGGCTATGATTTTGGCTAGAATTTTGTAAGAGGCGTTACAAAGCGAGATCAAGCGAAAGAGGTTGGGTTAGTTTCTTTGGGTATTAAGGCTATGAAGGACGAGTTGGTGTCCCCCCCTAATCTAGAAGAGTTATGGACATAGCACAACATTCTTTTGAAATCATTTTTAATGGTGTGCCAGAAATGACGGTAGAAGGAGATGGAGAATCCATCAGGGCCAGGGGCTTTGTCAAGCTCAAGGCTCCAAATGGCTGAGAAATTTTCTTCTTTAGAGAAAGGTTGCACAAGAGCATGGTTCTCTTCTCTGGTCACCAAGTTGGGAATTTTCTCAAGCATGGACTGAGTATTTGCATGGTCTGCATCCTCACTTTGATTGAAACAACTTCAAAATGGTTGATGGATGCCGATTTGATTTCCTCAAAGCTTGAGAATATGGATCTGTCTTCTTGCATTATCTTCTCCACGTTGCTTTTGGACTAGCAAATCTTGGCTTGGTTGTGGAAGAACTTGGTATTTTTGTACCCCTCCTTGAGCCAAAGGCTATGAGATTTTAAACACCAATATTATTCTTCCCTTTTTAGAGTGTTCTGATATTGGCATTGTAGATCCAACTCCTCCTTTTGAAGTTGTTGTGTTATGTCTGCAGTCTCATAATGCTTTTTCAAATCGTCCAGATTGATTTTTAATATTCTTTTATCTTCAGCGGGGGAGGGTAATGAATATTTTACCCATCGCTTTAGAGCCTACTTGACCATGATGAGTTTCTACTCCCATATGAAAACTTGAGTGCCAGGCATCCAAGTCTTCCAAGTGGTTTGGATCAGATCCACAACTTCTTGGTGATGAATCCATTGAGGATTGAATCTGAAGGGAATAGGTCCATAGTTCAGAAGGGCTTGTAGGTGGAGGGAGATTGGCTTGTGATTAGTGGTAAGCGAGAAGAGAATGTAAGATTTAATAGAGGCGTTCTGATTTAAAAAACTGTTGTTTACCAAGAATCGATCAAGTGTCACTACTATATGCCCTTGTCTTGCTTTCATGTTGGACCAAGTAAATTTCCTGTGCTGCGGGGGTATATCTAATAGATCCCATTCCGTTATGAGTTCTTTTATGTTATCTCTGAAGGGGCCTCTTACATAGATTCTCCTTCGCTTTTTTGAACTGTTCCTTATTATGTTAAGATCACCTGCAATAATCTTGTTCTGGGAGAGGGATGAATTGCTTAGATTAAGGAGAGAGATCCAACAATCAACTTTCTCTGCAGGGTTATTTGTCATGTATTTATCAAATATTACATAACTGATATAGCTATACTTATGCTTGAATCTAGTATAAATCCAATGTTGGGTTTTACATTGTTGTTCCAATCTTACCTCCTATTCATCCCATATTGTGCAAAGGCCTTTGAAAGCTCCTCCGACATCAACTGAGGAGAGATCACATATACGCCATAGTTTTTTATAGAGGGAAGTGACTTCTTCAGAGATCATCTTGGTCTCCTGTATTAGGAGGATGCTAGGGTTCTCATATTTGTTTAGATCTTTGACAACTGTTGCCTTTGGGCCGCTGCCTAGCCCCCCACAATTCCAGGAGACCAAGATCATTATTTAGAAGGGTTTACATGGGCACCCCCTTTATTTGCCATGTTTCCACCCTGCTTTTTGATTTGTTTAGAACTTGCTCTGACCATGCTTGGGATTGTTTGCTGAGATCCAAGAATGATTTCTTTGTTAGCTTGATCTTCCCTGACAACTTAGGATGTTCTTCTTTTGGTTCTCCAAGGTTGGATCTCTTCAGATGCACAATATTCTTGTCCATCATCTCCAATGCTTTCGTTTTCTGAATTGTAGCATCCTTCTGAAAAGGAAATTTTGACATCTTTAAAGGATTCATTTTCCTATGCTCTCAGATCTTGTGAGGCTTGCTCTTCAAGAATCATAATTCCATCAGTGGCTAGCTTACCTCTCTCTGTACTTGGCCTGCTGCATTCTTTGATTGCAACTGGATCCCTACTTGTCTAGAAGGTGGCTCCTTGTTACTTACCCCAATGTTGCATTGAGCTAGTAAAGATTCCACTTCTGAATCCTCTAATTGGGAAAGGGATTCAAAATTGTTGAGATTGATAGAAGGACCAGACTTCCTGGAAATTTCAGTTGTTTTTTCTGGGCGATTTTATTCCCTCATTAGACGAGCCTGCTAAGGAGGGTTTGGCCTTATTGCTATTATTTCCAAACTTTCTTGAGGCTGCCTACTATTGATCCTCTTTTCCTTGTCTAGTTAAGGTCAGTATTGAGTTTTTAGAGTTCCTCGCGAAGTGTCCATATTCATGGCATATCTTGGATTTGAATGGAAAATACTCGTAATCCATATGCTGGATGTGTTGCCAATTTTCTAGAGAGATTGCCACTGCTTCGAGTATTCCTTTCTCAAGGTCGATCTCTACACATATTTTTACACATGAGAATATGTTTTCCTTTGGTTTGGCATGATCTGTATATCGGCCTATCGAGTTGCCAATGCATATGAAGGCATCATTGCTCCAGTAATGAAGGGGGATATGGGGCAGGTGCATCGATACTGGAACTGCTAAGGGGACGTCATTTTATGGACTGAAGTCTGGGGTCCATTTGTTCAGGTACATTCCGCATGCTCCCAAAAAGTATGGTCCGCTTCTGAAAAATAGATCTCTATCTTCTTTAAGCTCAAAGAGGAAGGTGAAAAATCCTCTTCCACAGAAGTAATGGATGAGCGAGCCTTTGATCAGGGGCTTCCAATTCTTCTTGATCCATGAGGCTATAGTCTTTGGGGATGGCCATAATCCAGTGAATTGACCAATTAAACCATGATCTTCCAGGGCCAACACCTTCCTTCTTGAGGTGGACGATGGGAGGGTGACCTTTGGAATCTCCGCTAACTTCTTCACAAATTGAGATGGCTAGGGTTTGGAGGCTTTAACTGATGTTGCGACCACCAAATGAAAGGATTTATTGTCATCTTCTAGAGAGGATGACGACCCCCTCCCGATGCTAACGTCCATGCACATGCACTAGATTGAAGCAAGCTAGGGTTCAAAGCACACTTACAGTTATCAACATTCCTCCTCCAACATATAATTACTGCAGACACAAGCAACTTGTAATTATTTGTATATTGTAGGCCAAAATTATTATTATTATTTGAAACCATGAGATCTCTCATAGATGCTAATGTGTTATTTTTCTTTGATGATATGTGCATTTTTAAACGAGAGGAAACATTCTTGAATATGTGCCTCAGATCTAGTAAATGGACAATCTTAGATTCTCCCAAGGAAGCTCGTAAAATATAGTTTTTCTTTTCATTCTTACTGGAATTCACTCCTCATAGTGTTGAAAAACTCATCCCATCACACATATAATCCTTGTCTTGTGATCAAATTGCCATGTCTTCAAATTCCTTCTACTTTTCTCTTTCATACGCCCTTAGAAAGTTTAACAACGTCCTTATTCTAGGTAGAGGGTGGTTGTCTCTTTTTCCATTGAATACCATTATTAGTCTTATGTAATTATGATCAAATGATAGGAAAAACCCCGATAATTCATAAGTACGGCTTCTTAGGTCATTAGAGTATCAACCTTCATGGCAGGACCACAACATTTGCATGCATAATACCCTTTTGGGATTATACCTAAAATGATATAACATAAAAACAATATGAGAGATGACATGGTAAATGATAAAAAAATAACACGAGGGACAACATGGTAAATTACATTGATTCATTGGATGGATGAGATTAAATCAAATAAGCATGCTTACTAGAGAAAACTCCTAATCCTAGATAATCATGTGTGGTGTCTGTGCATATGCCATACAACATAAATGACCTCTTAGTGGAATGGGTCTTCATACATTGTATACTTGTACACCTTCCCATAAATATGTAGACATCCACCCCCCTAACTTTTTTTCTTCCTGATACTATTGGGGACACCATCAAGTGTTCATTTTTCACTAATTACCATGGGGTAATATTGTCAATAATTACTAGCATTGGCCAATTAGAATACTTGGTGTTCTAGAGTGGGTATGGGTTATCTCCACCCATAACTATGCTCAATTGTAGAATTTGATTTCCTCATTGAATTTGTTGGGTCATATGTCTTTTATATGCTTGATTGTAATTGGATTAGTTGGGATTCACATGAATCTAGGCTCGCTTCCATGTGAGGCATGCCACCCTTGCAACTCAACTAGTTTTTTACAATGAACATCCTTTGAATCCTTGGTGTTATAGGCATGTGCCTCAATGTCTTATCTGTAGGATATTTTTATTTATTTATTTTTTAATTTGCGAGAATTGTCATGTACAAAACATGGACATTGCTCCTTGTTTGTGTGTTCACCCCTACAAATAAAACAATCATTAATACATGTATGGTATAATATGTACTCAATACCCATGATTTTCAACATTTTTTTTGCCTCTTCACAAATGCATAGTAGGACATTGTCGCTAGAAAGAACCTTATAGCCAACCAATTTTGAACAATACCACTATATAATATCCTTACAAGGATGCAAATACTAGGTCCAAAAATGATTTTTTCATAACAATATTTAATATAACTAATATAATACTTAATTGCAAATAAAAGGTAACTAAATTCATAGGTATCTCTAAAGTATTGAGAAATGAGTGTTTGATAAACCATATATTGATTTTAAGTTGTACAATAACATGGTTGATCTCCCAGTTAGGAAGACTTTGTGTAAAGAAGTATCATAGCAACATTTCTTAGGCTATCAAGAAGGGTATATTTCATATTATCATCATCCCCAAACTCGTCCTAGTCAAATGTGGTGACCAACATTGATCCCATAGCGTCTATATCTCATAAAAAATCGTCCACATCAACTTTTGTATCGTCGTGTTGATCCCTTGGATAACCATAATTATTGGTGCTGAAATCATTCATAATGGGTGATCTAGGTGTAAGAGGAAATGTAATGGGAGGTTGATGCAACCATTATTCATATGCTTCATGACTGAGTTCCTTTATTTTAACAACCTTCTTTTGTGTTTAAAACATTTGTATCCCATTACATTCCATCTTACTCCTAGATTTTATTCATAAAAACAATACATCAAGGATTTAATGTTGCAATTTAGTTGATTATTGACATGGTGGGAGAATGTTCGCACTTGGAGGGTTCAGATTGAACCTTTTACATTTTTAACAACCTTAGATAACCAAACCCTCATGAAAAAATCTAGTTCATAGTGACATACCCTCTACTCAAGACAATGGCTTGGTAATGGCACACCACAATCGATAGCATGACGTGGATCTCCAAATACAATTGCTAGCTACATGTGGAATTTTGCTTTATATTTAAAGATGAAGGTCTTCTTTTTAGGTGGTGGAAAATCATGTGCCTCTAAACTTGATTCCGTATTAAGATCCTACGAAAATCAAGGTAAAATATATCAAACTTATGTAGATGCATAAATTCCAAGCTAACCAATGAAATATCAAACAAATGAAATATAGATGAGAGTGACACTTGCTATAGGAGTAAACAAAGAACTTAGTGCACTTGGAGGGGTGACAATTGTTGGTGGGCTCAAACTTAAGTATCTGTGTTCCATAGTATTTATGTGTCATAGTATTCAATAACATATCAAACAAATGAAATTGAAATATAACATAAAATTACTACAAAAGTGATGGGGCAACTTGGTGTATGTGGAGTTGCCTCCTAGCATCCCTGGAATATTTATAACTAACCATGTGATACCATCTCCTAAATGTATCTTATCCTACCAAAAAAAAACAATGCACATGGGTAAATAAGATTAGAAAGTCAATAAACTAACTTAACTAACTTAACATGTCCTTAGTATGAAGTGTTCACAATTTCATGTTTAATTTTGTAACTTTCCATGTTTTTCGTCCTTGATGTTTTGATTATGTGTTTATGCATCAATGCACCTTCTCTAGTTGGTTTTATGGATCGGTGCACATGCTAAGAGCACCATGTTTCATAGAAATATTTTGCTAGAGCCTATAAACATTCACTAGAAACAAACCTCTTCAAAAATAAATTTTAGAAATTTTATCTTGTAGTACGAGTGCACTATTCAATATAGGTGCACCGTGACTAGTAATGTGATTATTTAAAAAATCACTGAAAAAATGATGTTTTTTTTTTTTTTTTTAAGTAAAAAAGGGGAGAATCCTTCTATTCAATCCATGAAAAAAGTACAAAGTGATACATCGATTTGCTGATGGGAGAAGAGCCCCCAAAAAGAGAACATGGGATCACTTGAAACTAGCCTATGCTAAAGAGAGCCCCATAGAGTGCGTGGGCAAAGCAAGATGAAACATTACAATATAAGGAGAAAGGGCCGAATCATTGTGTTGGTCGGTGAGGATCCTTTCTACCTTTTTTCTTACGAACATCAATCCAACCAGAGGAGCTGATAGGCTCAACAACTTTTACCACCAAAGCCAGATGGTCTGAGGAAGTGCCATAATCTTGAGCTGCTGAATCCAGGGGTGCTTCTGTGTCGCTGTCTGAGTTGTCTGATTCATGAGGACGCTTCTGAGTCCCTCGGAGCGGGGCTGTGATCATGATTGTGTCAATTGTTTCCCCCTTTTCGAGAGGTGGGTGCAAGGACTTGATTGCGGGAGTTGGAATCATGACTTCTGAATCTTCAGGATTTTGTGCCGAGGCTGCACGCTGGTGTTTTGGGTTGACAGTTGGCTGCTGAGTGAAAGTTGGGGCCTGCGAAGGCATTGAGGAAGGTGGAGGAGTTGGAGTGTCTTTGTGATGTTGCTTGTTGTCAGAGGAAGGGTTCGGGCGACTTTTGTGAGATTTTGATCCTTGCCAACCATTGGCTCTTTTTCGTGCTCTAGAGGTTGAGGAAGGGATTGGGGATAGAGGACAAGTTGCCTGGAGGTGCCCTGTTTGCTGACAGGAGCGACATCTGAAGGTGGTGTTCTCATAATCGACCTTCTGCGTGAAAGGATCTCCCTCATCCCAATCTATAAGAATCCTATCCGGAAGCCCTGGACTGAGGTCAATTTCAACGCATATGCAGGCGAAAGTGATAAATCCTTTCGCTATCCTGTCTGTGTCTGTCTTGATAAATCTGCCCAACGCATTGCCCAGGGTGGGTAAAAAAGATGAAGAATAGAAATGCAGGGGTAGATTGGGTAGTCTTACCCAGCCGAGTGTAGTCATGGCTGTCATGGTCAGTGGATTGAAGTTGGGAAACCATCGCTGCATGGAGAGACCAGATCTTCCCCAGAACCAAGGACCTTGCTCTAGCACGCGCTGACATTCGGCTTCTGTGGAGAAGTTGACGATGAAGAACCCCTTGGAGTAGAAGAACAACTCATGACCTGCTGACCAGGTCTTGTTAACCCATTCCCTTAGCGTAGAGGCCGAGGGCCAAAGTCCGTTGAAGCGACAAATGAGGGCTTTTGCCTGGTAGATAAAGGCATAGCCATAGACTTGGGGATCTTCGACTTCTGCTATTGGGGGTTTTGCGCATTACTCCACAATGAAGGCAGATCCAAAGGGCTCATTTACTTTTGAAGTTTCAGCCTTGAACCTCGAAGGAGCAGAAGTCCCTGATTTCACGGCATGCTTGTAAGAGCTTGGATGAGTGACTGGAGGCGCTCCTCCACGCAAACGAGAAGTGAGAGAAATGGTTGTGTTTTTTAGATTCCCATAGTCCCGTAGTAGAGAGCCATCCCCAAGTTGTCGTCCTTCGAAGATTAGTCGTTGGAACCCAGGTGGAGTACCTGTAGCCTGGTGGATTTGGGTTTTGAGATAAAAAACAGAGTTTGAGTCTTGAGCCTGCAAGCAAAGAGAAGATCCGACAATGGTCTTTACAAAAAGGGGGAAGCTTGCCGCAATCTCGGAGCTAGTCTTGCCGCGATATTCAGATTGAAACCTCGCTCTTGCATTACTCTTAACTAGATTCCTATACTAGAGCGAAGGCGGAGAATCCCCCAAGAGCCGAAGATCCCTGAGGTCTCTACTAGTTGAATGGCTTTCGAACTTTAGATCAAGGCGACGGCGACAGCTAGGGTTTATCACTTACCGCACCCGCAGTTTATTCTCAGCATTGATATGGGCCCAAATCGTTGGTTCTCTCTTGCCAGAGAACGAGTTGGAGCCACCCTCCTTGGTTGCAGCCGTCCATCAAAGTTCTGCTTCCTCCGGCTGGGGTGAAAGAATAGATGTAAAAAGGGCCACGAAGGTGTCTCTCGATGTCCCCTTGAGAAACCCTTCTTCTGGAAAGGGTTGCATAACCAACCACTTTCTCGTTTGTTCCCGCGTTAGGGTTTCCTCTGCGCCAGCTGCTAACCTTCTCGATGAGATGAACTGTTTCTTCCATCTTGGTGTTGGAAGCACGACGGAGACTCCATCTACGGGGACTGGCTGCGTTTCCGTTTCGAGATCCTTCTTCGTGGGCTATTGCTGGTCCATCTCGGCCTTGCAAAGGTCCATCGCCTCCTTCTCCAAGTTAGGGTTCCTGATTTGATCCCACTGAAAAAATGATGTTAATAACATTCAAGAGGGTTTAAAAACATTTATAGAAGAAAACTTGAAGGGAGAGATATTTTTCAATGAAGATGGTGAGAGGAGGAGATCAAATCATTTGAAGAGGACATTAAATAAAAAATGGAGCAATATGGAGTATGTAGATTTACAATGCTGCCCATATATATATATTTTATTCCAACATTTTGCCTTAATCAAATAAAATTAAAAGAAAAATTAAACTAGAAATAAAGAAATAACAACTATTAGAATGTAACATATGTAAAATCTACATAGAATTTCCTTTTTCCTAATTATTATGCTCTTCTTGATGTAGAAGTTTAGGGTTTTTCTTTTTAATGTTCCTAGACTTTTGATTTTATTCTCAACATGGTAGGAAGGCATATTTAAAGAGTTTTGGGATTTCAACAATTTTGTAAAAGCTACTTTTCCAAATGAAAAATATTTCAAAGAGTTTTGGGATTTCAACAATCTTGTCAAAGCTACTTAGTCGTAGGAATCTTTGCCATTTTTTATTCATAACCATGTCAATATCCATAGTTATCTTAAAAATATATATGTATTTATCAATGTGCCATAATTTGGTTAGATGTATCAATGCATTTAAGTATTCACAATGCATTGAGATGTTGAGTCTATAATGTGTCATAGCATATACAATACATTGTTAATATATTGGAGCATTAATGAAGATTTATTAAGATAGTGCACCCGTGCTTCTTTCACACAAAATAAACACCATAGTTCTCATGTTTTTTTATTTTTTATTTTTTATTATTGTAATATTGGAATACATACACATGACTTGATACTTATTATATGTAGTGCAATACTATATTAACAATGCAATTTCCAAACTTATTATCTTTTACAGGGCGTATATTGTAACAAGTGTTGCATGGTAACGTAGTCTCTACCGAGTTGGAATGGGAATAAATGTATAGGGATGGAGGAATAAGTAGCGGAGGCAAATGGAAACTGCAGTAGACATGTGGAAAGCAACATGAAGTACAGGTGGTATCCATGCAGAAAATGACACGTGGCTCCTAGAGCAATTCTGGTATTGAAACCATTTAGTTTTTGAAAATATTTTCATTCTAATTATACCGTGTTTTGCATAATCCATCTTGCTTTTATTTTCGTAATAAGATTCTGTAATTTTTTCTATTACCAATAGTACACCAGACAGAGTCTGACTTGCCATGTTCAAAATTTCCGTTCCTACCTTGCATGTTTTATCTCTTCAATATATTTATGAAATTCATTTATAATGATCTCTGTATACTTCCAACTTTAGAGTCAAGTACAATTTTCATAGTCACTTCTTTAATTTTTCCCATGGACAAAGTAAGAAACATCCATTTCATTCTATAAAATAGATCATCTGGCTTGTGTGCCTTTATATGTGTTAGGATAAATAAAGTTATATGCGGTGGCAAAGAAACAAATAGTTTTTTTTTTGAAGATTCTTTGATCTTCTTGTGTGACCTCTGTGTTTGCTAATTTTTTTCTATATATTGTCAGAGGTTGATCTGCAATTTCTCTCCAGGAAGAAGGCATCTTTGTATAGTTGATTGTTTTTTTGGCAATGATAACAAATTTCAAAGGTTTCTATTTATGCAATCTGTTAGGACCGAAAAAACAACCTAACGAGGATGTCAATCCTACTGCGTTCTTATAGATTTGGTACTCCTCTATAAGTTTTTCCTGGGGCGTGTATAGTTCAAATGTGGGACTTAGGGAATTTCCGTCGTAATGACTTGAAACAATACAAAACGATAGAAAATGTTTTTTTTGTTTTGTTTTTTGAACTAAAGGTTCCTGGAAAATAGGACCAGGAATCACACACATAAAACATTCAAATTAAATAAACAAAATCTCCTGAAATCCAACATAGTTGAAGATAAAATTTCTCAGCACATAAAAATAGAAGAAGATGACCGACATGCATACAGAGAACTAATTTTGCATTCCGAAAACATGGTTACAAGGCACCGTCAAGATTGTTCCCGAAGTAGTTTTCTTTGAAATTTATCAAAAAATAATTATGTCTATTACATATTCTTGGAAATTTAAATGTGTTTGTCATATCGACTGAGATTGGGGCTCCCACGGACCATAAAATAAATAAGTACAAGAAATAGGACTATAGAAAGAAGAAGTGGGCGATGGTAGAGAGCAAGACCTGAAAATAAGAAATTGGAAGTTATCAGTCTTTGGTTAGACATTTCTATTTAAAGAGGTGGAATAACTGGATTGATAAACAAAGCAGGATGTGATTAGTATAGACTTACTATGATGGTATCTATCTCCCTCTTTGTTATTTGCTTGCTGATGCCTTTTTATTGCTGTCGTCGACGACTACTGGAATCGTGCCAACTGCTTGTTGCCCTTCGTCAGTGAGCTTGTCGATTTCCTTTTGGAGCCATTCTTCAATGTAGCTTCTCATGGGGGCTACATTGATCTCATCCCAGATTTTTATGTTGAAAAACTCATTTTCTAATTCCCTTAGATCGATAGAAAGATTATGCAGGGTCTGATCGATTTCTTCATTTTGTACCAAATAGTCCACTAGCTAGTTGTCCATGTCATCTTCACTGTATTCAAGGATGCTGTAAAATTTTTCTAAAGACAACCCCTTAAAAATATCAACTTGTTCATTGAAGGCTTGCTTGGTTAAGGACACTGAGTTGACGATTAAGTTAGGGTCTTGGACTTCGTTGGTACTTTTGACTAAGTCTATTTTGGTCAACTTTCTGAATAATTCTTCTTTCTTTGATATGGCTTGTTCACATGATTAGACAATGAGATGTAGGTTCTTCACTTTCTCTTTCCAGCATGCATTTAATTGATTGATCCGGGTTGGGGAGGGAAGATCTTCTTGTCTTCTTCTCATATCTGTCATGTTGCTGACATGGATGCCAAAAAGGATGACCGTCTCTAGATAGAAACATTCTTCATTTTTTAAATCCACCTGCAAATGTTGGTGCAAAGCACATGCCCTCGTTCCAAGGGAAACCATACTTTGTGATGTTTCCCAGGCCCGAGTAATTAGCTCCATTATCTTCTTGATATTCTTCTCCACATAGCCTCTACACGATGTGAGGAGGCTGGAGGATCCTTTTAACTTGGCTGTAGGGGTGGCAAGCATGGTTATTTCTAAAGTACTGGAAAAGAATGTGATAGGAATCAAAGCTTCCTCCAATTCCTTGAGTCGGTCCTTCAGTTTGGCATTCTCGACCTCAATGCTTCCAATGGAATCATCAAGAGCATCTCTAGTTGCTCGGTGAAGTCGAGAGATTTGGGACGACCGCATGTTCCTAAGGTTAATCTCTGAACGATATTTCCCTTTCTTATTTCTTACATCTCTCTTTTCAATAATTAAATTTTTAGACTCGCTGTTAAAAATAGTGCTCTGGAATACGAAGGATTCATCTTTGTCAAAAATTTCTGTCTCAACTATTTCCATTGGGGGACTATGGTGGATCGCATCCCTGAGCTGATCAATGTTGCATAATACGTTATCCAGACCAATATCAAGTTCCATGTCTTCACTTTCAATTTCAGGCTCTTCCGCTTGCCCTACAACGTTTTTTCTCTTCTTCCTCACGAGAAGCTTGTGAGAACTATCGATTTTACCGTGAGGAGGGTTCTTATCTCCTCCTCTGTTTGAATAATTTAGGGTTGCTTTCTTATTGGGGTGGGCCATTGGAGTGATGCTCCGAGATGTCGTAGTCTTGGGAGTGGTAGCCAGGGATTGAACACTCTTCTCACCGAGGTCTTTTCCCTGTTGTTTGTACAATTCAGTGGTGCTTTGTAATGTCTCTAGGTCGCTAGTGTCAGGAGTAGGAGTGTTGTCGTCATTGTCTCTGTCTTTGTTGAGGCGTGTTTGGATAAAAGAATTGTTGAAGCCAACTGTTAGTAAATGTTCTAAAAAAATCCCATTTGGTTCGAACCCTCTTAGCCTTTCATCATATCTTAGGTTCACGTTGTTGAAATGGCCTGGGAATTCGTCAATTTTGTTGACGTTCCTGAACACAAAGTCCTCGACTTTCCAAGGCAAAGGAATGAACTGCTTTTTTCTCTTCTCATGGAAAAAATGAAACCAATAGTTGTATTGCCTTGCTATTTCTATAACAAACATTATGTCCGGAATGTGACATGGAAGGAAAACAGGATTTTCCTTGGAGCCAAAAATCATCATCACACTATAATTCTCCATTTGTTCAAATGTCCCCTTCCTGTCCAAAAAATTGGTTTCCTGGTCATACATGCGGGGAGCATCCTTTCCTAACAATAAATCTTTGAAAACTGAGAAAAAGTCATTAAAAACCTCATAAAAACAATGGGAGGCCTTGTGCCTCCACAAGGCCTGGTACCAGAAGCTTATTGGGTTGAATTCACAGTTTACCTTCTTGGACACAGACAGTTTTGGAAACAGACAACAATGTGCTATCACGAAAACCAAGTAGGATGACATATACAATTTATTCTCCTCTTTGAATCATGAAAATTGGGAACATATTTCAATGGAAATTAGCTTCCCCCAATAAAAAATGGTTTGTTCCTTGACTGTGAAATACAAAATATAAAGAATCATGCAGGAAATACTTGATGTAGATTCATGTCCCGTTATTCTTGTAAACAACCAGGCAATTTCCTGGAATGTATTTCTAAATGAACTAACCTGCAAGCTTGTGATATCTTCAGGAACTACTGCCGGGTCTTCCAGGAACTCGGGCAAGAGGTCCAACCCGTTATCATGCTTTTTTAGGAACTGCTTGCAGTCTTCTCCTTTGAAGGTCAATTTTGGCTCCGACAATCTTAACATCTTGCGGAAGACCTGAGGTGACAAAGAAATAAGAGAGTGGTCCCGCAGTGGAATAATTCTTTGGCCTGAAATATATTTCTCGGTGCACTAAGAGACCACCTCCTTACAGTCAAAAACATCAGGGACATAGCCTGCACGAGCAATTCCAGAGGTCCAAATTACTTGTTTTGGGCGGAAGGGGTTGAGCAGTAAGAGTATGCCCTGGGCCACTGGAAGTTATGGTCCTCACACCCGAATATGGTCACTGTATCTCCACAAAATTGTTGTTGATTTGCTGCCATAATAAGTTTATGAGAACGTCTGTTTGCTCCAGATGATGTTTGAAATGAACAATTGGAGGGGATAATATAACCCTCCACAAATATTGCTCCAATGCTTGTGAATGAGAGATCTCCTCGAGCCTTTCGCTCATTAATGACAATCTCTACGGTTGTTGCATGATGAGCAACATTAAATCTTAGTAATTGCATACTTAGAAGTGCGAAGGTGGTGGGTACAATGAAGAGAAATTAAGGATTGGAGGTTTCTTGAACCCGCCAACCCGACGACCCATGAAAAACATTCCATGATGTTTGAAATCAACACTCGGAAGGGGTAATATAACCCACCACAAATCTTAGTTTAATGCGTATTAATGGGAGATCTCCTCGAGCCTTTCACTCATCAATGACAATCTTTACGGTTCCTGCATGATGGGTTGTTAGCATTAAAGCTTACTAATTGCATATTTAGAAACAAGTGCAAAGGTGGCGGGGATAGGGAAGAGAAATTAAGGAATGGGTAAGTATGAAAAGTGGTCGACTGGGCTTCAAAATAGGGTTACAAGGGATGGTCAGGAGAGGTGAGGGCCTGACGGTCAAATTGTATGTCACGAAAATTTTGAGTGCAAAACCCATAAAACAGAAGAGGGCATGATGGGGCAGTCCAACGGTTAGTTTGTATATCATGGAAATCCGACTACTGTTTGTAGGTCATGGAACAATGGAAGCGCAATATTGAGCCCACCTGTCTGAGAACCTGCAAATGAAAAAGTGGCTAAGTATGGAATAGGGAAATGGTCAGTCGAACTCGTTTTCGCTAATATATTGAAATTTGTAATAGATATGCCATTACCTGACAAGATCTTTTCTGCATGTTTCTGGACAAGTTGTGTAAGGATAGTTAGTGTGACTGTCTCCTCGATCCTTTTACTCATTAATGACAATCTTTACGGTTGTTGCATGGTGAGCAGTTAGCATTAAACCTAAGTTATTACATACTTGGAATTGGATGTTTCGTGAACCCGCCAACCCGAAGATCCGCGAAAGAGATTCCAAGAAATGGACAAGTATGGAAAGCGGTCGGATGAGCTTTAAAATAGGGTGACAAGGTTTCCCTAGGAGACGTGAGGCTCCAACGATCAAATTGTATGTCTTGGGATTTTTGAGTGCAAAATGTGTAACACAAAAGAGGGGATGATGTGGGAGTCCGGTAGTCAATTTGTATATCATGGAAGTCCGGCTTTTTGTAGGTCACAGAACAATGGAAGTGCAATCTAGAGCCCGCCTGCCTGGGAATTCACGATCGAAAAAGTGGCTAGGTATGGAATGAGGAAGCGGTTGGTCGGAGTCGTGATATAAAAGCATGAGTGCAAATGTGAACCCGTGAGTCTGCCAACCCGCGTAGTTAGACATTTTCGGAAAAATGACTAAGTAACCAAAAAGAGAAAGTAGAGGGGAAAAATAAAGGGAAATTTGGTTAAGTATAGAAGAGGTAAAAGAAGGGCTAATATATTGAAATTTGTAATAGATATCTGATTACCTGGCAAGATCTTTTCTGCATGTTTATGGACAAGTTGTGTAGGGATAGTCATTGTGACTGTCTCCTCGAGCCTTTTGCTCATTAATGACAATCTTTACAGTTGTTTCATGATGAGTTGTTAGCATTAAACCTTAGTTATTGCATACTTGGAAAGAAGTGCGAAGGTGGCGGGCATAGGAAACAACGATTAGGAATTGGAGATTTCGTGAACCCGCCAACTCGACGATCCACGAAAGAGATTCCAAGAAATGGCCAAGTATGGAAAGCGGTCGGACGAGATTCAAAATAGGGTGACAAGGGTTCCCTAGGAGACGTGAGGCCTCGACGGTCAAATTTTATGTCTTGGAACTTTTGAGTGCAAAATGTGCAACATGGAAGAGGGGATGATGTGGGAGTCCGATAGTCAATTTGTATATCGTGTAAGTATGGGTGCTATTTGTAGGTCAAAAAACAATGGAAGTCCAATCTAGAGTTCGCTTGCCCAGGAATCTGCAATCGAAAAAGTGGCTAGGTATGGAATGCGAAAGCAGTCGGTCGGAGTCATGATATAAAATCATGAGTGCAAATGTGAACCCGTGAGTCCACCAACCCACACAGTTAGAAATTTTCAAAAAACAACTAAGTAACCAAAAAGAAAAAGTAGAGTGGAAAATAAAGGGGAATTTGGTTAAGTATAGAAGAGGGAAAATAAGGGGATAAAAGAGAGTGGGAAAATAGAAAAGCGGAGGGCAATTTTCGTAAGTGGGATTTGGTCTCAAACAAGCCCCATTGTTGCAAAATCATCATTTTCTACTCCAATATTTTATCCACTTACTTGTTTTCTAGTGTGCTTATATCATTAAAAAGGGTGTGAGCAAATGCTTTGTTGAAGATTTGTTTTTATTGCAACTTGTGGGAGTAATTATGTTCTTGATACATTTTTTAATGCCTTGAAATATTATTTGAAGTATTAAACTTCGTACATGATGAGTTGTTAGCATTAAAGCTTAATAATTACATATCTAGAAATAAACTTATTGTACTGTCAACTTGACCGTAAGTATGAACTTGAATTTTAATATTGTGGTTGATTTCATAGCCCCATTTGACTTTATCTTTTTTTATTTTTTCAAAATATTTGCGAAGAAGAAATTTGGTAATTTCATTAATAAAGTAAAAGTGCTCAAATAGAGGCCAGGGGATGGACAACTAATAAAATGTTTCCTTTTGGAGTAAAGGAATCAAAGAAGCGAAAGGGAAATAAGAGATCATTTTCTCAACAAGGTTGAGATAAAACCAAAATTTCTCGGGTAGAGCCCCAACTCCCGCATCGTGAATTAGTGTTGTTATGTTCTATCTGCATTACAGATAGAATTGAATGTTGGTTTGAAATTGTGTGAAATTCATTTATGTTTCCATAGAAGCCTCATGTGATCGACACAATGCATTTTCATATAATTGTTCAATGCTCCATATTATATCAAATTACTTGAGTCAATACAATATTTAAGAATTATGAGACTATCGAACCATGCAAATGAGAAGAGGTGTTAAATCCAACAAAGAAGCACCAACCAAGATTCCAAGGCATTTTTTAAATAGTAAATCTATAAAAACAATAATGGGTAATATATATTTATCCATAGACATTGGACTGAGTTTTTTGCACCGAAGCATTGAACATATTTATCATAAATACAGGTAGAGGAGTTACAAAAAAAAAACATGCATACAATTATGTGTTGTTCATCTAGTGCAACAACATGCAGGAGCCATCGACAAGCTCTTGAACATGCATACAAAACTGATTATCATGCTTTTTTAGGAACTCCTTGTAGTCTTCTCCTCTGAAGTTCAATGTTGGCTACGACAATCTCAACATATTGCGGAATACCTGAGGTGACAAAGAAAAATGAGAGTGGTTTCGCAGTGGAATAATTCTTTGGATTGAAACAGGTCAACAACACCCCTGCTCCTAACACTGGAAACCTAGAGACATTGAAAAGCACCACTGAATTGTACAAATAACATGGAAAAGGCCCTGGTGAGAAGAGTGTCCAATCCCCGACCACCACTGCCAAGAGTATGACATCCCGCAACATCACTCCAACGACCCACTCCAGTAATAAAGCAACCCAAAATTATTCAAATGTAGGAGGAGATAAGAACCCTCCTGGTGGTAAACTTGATAGTTCTCACAAGCTTCTCATGAGGAAGAAGAGAAAAAATGTTGTATGGCAAGCAAAAGAGCCCGAAACAGAAAGTGAGGACACAACAAGAGACCACCTCCTTACAGTCAAAGACTTCAGTGACACAATCTGCACGAGCAATTCCAGAGGTCCAAATTACTTCGTTCTGGGTGGAAGGGGACCAAGAGATCACCTCCTTACAGACAAAGACTTCAGGGACACAAGCTGCACGAGCAATTCCAGAGGTCCAATTTAGTTCATTCCGGGTGAAAGGGGATGAGTAGTAGGAATATGCCTTGCACCACTAGGATTTCTGGTCCTCACCCCCTAAGATGTTAATTGTATATCCAGAGAATAAGAGAGTGGTCCCACAATTGAATAATTATTTGTCTTGAAATATGTCTCTCGGCGCACCAAGAGACCATTTCCTTACAGTCAAACACTTTAGGGACACAGGATGCACCAGGGACAAATCCAAACCCAATCCAAAACCCTAAAAATGAAAGGAAAGGATACGTCTATGAGGGCGAGGACCGCCATTCGGGCCGAGAGACTCAAACTCTCGAGATGCAAAGCGACTATTGCATTCAACGCCGATTTATTTTCTGAAACCCCTTCCTTTGGTCTTGCTAGGGCCACCATCACCGAGCCAGGAAGTGCCCCCCATTATGGTGGATTTCAATTTTTGGCGTATGAGTGGGAACACCGTCTGCATTGCCATCATCCATCATTGTATCATTGTCCATCATATTATCTTCTTCCGACTCGAAATCGACCGCATCAACCTCTGCCCCGACCATCAACGCATGGGGGTTGCCTTGGAATTATTTGTCTTGAAATATATCTCTCGGTGCACCAACAGACCATCTCCTTCTTTTATTCTAGGTGGAAGGGGATGAGTATTAAGAATATGCCCTGGACCACTGGAAGTTTTGGTCATCATGCCTGAAGGTGTTTACTATATCTGGACAAAACTATTGTCGAATTGTTGCCATATGTTAACGAGAATGTCTATTTTCTCTAGATGATGTTTGAAATGAAAATTCGGAAGGGATAATATAACCCTCCACAAATCTTGGTTTAATGTGTATCAATGGGAGATATCCTCGAGCCTTTCGTTGATCAACAACAATTTCTACAGTTTCTACATAATGAGCTGTTACCATTAAAGCTTACTAATTGCATACTTAGAAAAGAGTGCGAAGGTGGCAGTGACGACAAAGAGCGATTAAGGATTGGAGATTTTGTGAAGCCGTCAACCAGACAATGTGCGAAAGAGATTCCATGATGCTTGAAATGAACACTCGGAAGGGATAATACAACCCTCCACAAATCTTGGTTTAATTCGTATTAATGACAGATCTCCTCCAACCTTTCAAGCATTAATGACAATCTTAATGGTTCTTGCAGGATGAGCTATTTTCATTACATCTTAATAATTGCATATCTAGAAAGAAGTGTGAAGGTGGCAGGGATGGCGAAGAATGATTAATCATTGGACATTTCGTGAACCTACCAACCTGCGAAAGAGATTCCAAGAAATGGCCAAGTATGGAAAGTGATCGGTCAGGCTTCAAAACAGGGTCACAAGTTATACTCAAGAGACGTGAGGGCCCGATGGTCAAATTATATGTCTTTGAACTTTTGACTGCAAAATGTGTAACACAGAAGAGGGCATGATGACAAACTTCAATGGTCAATTTGTATATCGTGGAACTTCGGGTGTTGTTTGTAGGTGGCGGAACAATCGAAGTGCAATGTTGAGCAAGCCTGGTCGGGAACAAGCGATGGAAATAATGGCCAAGTATGGAATGGGGAAGCGGTCGATCAGACTCGTGATATAAAAGCATGAGACATTCGGAAAAATGACTAAGTAACCAGAAAGAGAAAGCAAAGGAGAAAAAGAAAGGGGAATTTGGTTGTCAATTTGTATATCGGGGAAGTCCGGGTGTTGTTTGCAAGGGGTGAAACAATGGAAACACAATGTTGATCCTTCCTAGCTGGGAACCCGTGATTGAAAAAGTTGTTGAATATGGAACGGGGAAGCGGTTGGTCAGACTCGTGATATAAAAGCATCAGTGGAAATATGAACGTGTGAATCCGCCAACCCGCACACCTAGACATTTTTTGAAAAATGACTAAGTAACCAGAAAGGGAATGTAGAGGGAAAAAAGAAAGGGTAGGGCAATTTTCAGAAGCGGGAATTGGTGTTAACAAAGCCCCATTGATGGTCTTAACAATAACTATGAAGTGCATTAGACAGGTGAACATGCTCTTCAATCAAGGAATAGAGAAAGTGAGTCATGGTTATACTTTCCAAGATGTGTTTGCATAGGAGAAGCATCGAAAAACTACAGGAAAATCAATTTTGGGATGCTCAAGTAAAATTATTGTACTTTTAACTTCATCGTAAGTATAACACCGATAAATTTTAATTTTAATTTTCTGTGGTTGATATCATAGTTCCATTGGACTTCACATAACATATATCCTTTTATTTCAAAATATTTCTGAAGATGAATATTGGTAATTTCATTGATCAAGTAAAAGTGCTAAAATGAGTTACATATTACATTTGCTTCACAAAGCTTACATTAAAAGGCAAAGTAGGTCTTGTATATTCTTTAAGATCATAGAAAAATCACTAAGATCCTGAATGTATCATCCAACCATAATTTAAAAACCGGGCCCAAGAGAACCTTGAACTACATCACGAAAGCACATGAACAAAAGTTTGCCAAACACATGACAAGACAAAACTAGCGGAGATTGGGCATTGTATCCCATCTATAACCAAATCCCCAAATGGGCACCAAGAAATTTGTCGATTACTATATTACCATGAAGCAATATCACTATGAACATTTGATTTTGATAATACTATGAACCAAGATCATGTTGACCTGACAATGTTGTAACATTATGAGTTCTGGAAAAGAGTGTCAGGATTTAAGTTAATGGAGTTCGAACAATGCCAAATTTGCAATATCATTGAAAATGCCCGATGGTTCCATTCAGAGGAGCAAGCCATTTTGACGGCTCAAAGGATGGACCTGATTTATTCACAGTTGGATACTTTGTATGAGGTTTGTCCTCATGCTTCTCATTCCTGTACTGAACAATCTTATGCGCTTCCAGTTCAATTTGCCATGGCACTGCAAAACTCTATTCATATCCTCATTGGGTAGCATGGACAAATACACATGATATTGTTTCGTTTCCTTCCAACACTTGATATGATTTTTTTTTTGGTTCAATCGATATGCAGTATGGCATTGTCCTCATTTAATGTAAATTTGCTATGGACCCAAAAGTCGTGTAACATGTAAACATTGTTTGCCTTTTTCTATAGGTATACTTCATATGGAAATTCTGCTAACCCAGGAAGCACATCTTGTAACATAGGTTGTCTAATTGTACAATGTACAATTGTGTTGTTGTGGATTCAGATGGCAGCGTTGAGGTAATGTCTATATATGTAAGGGAATTTTTTACTGCATCATAGGCAATCAATTGTGCCATCATTTATGAAAGCATAGGCAGAAGCAAGAGAGTTGGCACATACATGCTTGAAGGGGGTCGAGTACGCATTTGCTGCAACCAAAACACCCTCAACCTGCACAAGTGAGCATAGTAGTTAATATATTGAATAATATAATATACAACTGTACAACAAAAAAAGATGTAGAAAATTGTTGAAGGCAATTTTTATGAGCAAAGTGTGAATGGAATTGTAGATGTATAAGGAGAACAATTGTCGAGCTAGTTAGTTTCTTGAGATCCTGTACTATGTCTGTTCACAATTTTGTTACAAATCTTGCTTGGGTTGTGCGAAAGATCCTTTCTTTACCATCTCTTTTCTTTGTTATATTTTTGAAGAGCATAAGTGGAAATTGCCCTTTATGCAATTCTTGTTCCATTGAGGAAAACAAATTTGAATAGGTGTCGAACAATTGCAGCTGCAACATGGAACAGTGTAATAGTTGTGTAACATAACTGAGATATATGAACATGTGAAAGTAAAGGACAAAACTGGATATGGAGAACGATACCATTGCCTTGTCGTCATCTGAATCTCCATCTTTTATATGGAGAATGTGTTGCGAGCCAAGTTTTCTCACGAGTGTGACAACTGCACCAATGGTTCCGATTGGGTAAGTGTCGTTGCTTTGTGCAAGTTGGATGATTGTTGTGTCCGACATGAAACGATATTCTAAACACATCGCATGAATTTTTTCCACAATAATTTTTTCGTTGAGCGATATAATCCGAGCACAATCACCACGGTCATATACTGTTTTCGACAATATATTAAATTTGTAATGGATGTCCCATTACCTGTCAAGATCTTTTTTGCATGTTTCTGGACAAGTTGTGTAGGGATAGTGAGTGTGATTGTCATCGTGGCTTCGTTTTCTGTCATGTCAGCACACACAATGCATCTAGTTTTGTTTTCCTTGTCTAAGTAGGTGCTATACATGACCATTATGTCCCCAACGAACACTTGTCCAGTTCGACGGATGTTCAAGCCTTCTATCGATAGTATATTGGGTGTTATAAGTTTAGACCTGATGACATTTTTTGAACAGAAAAAGTAATGTGAATGGTACTCTGCATTTTTTTTTTTTTGGCATAAATGTACAAGTAGACGCACAACTTGGATGAAGTATGCAGGACAAAGTTTTGTAACCATACCTCTTAGTCTGTGGAGCTTGCACTATGTTGGGCATTTCACTTGTGCTCGTTGATACTTATTGTGAACTGCAAAGTATGTGTTGCAGATGACATCATCATATTTATCATGGCATAGATGAATAAATAGCTCGAGATATTTATTTGGTAAACATAGCAAGAGCATAATGTTTGAATCTTTACCTTTGGCCTTGTCATTCTGTTGATGTTTGTGATGATTGACTACTCATGCCCATGTCACTCATCCAACTTTTTTTGATGCAAGCATGTGTACATGAACATTAGAATGACTAAATAAGCATATGCATTCTATATTGTCCATAATTGTTCTGGATGTCACATACAGGCTCAAAGAAGATGAAATATGAAATAGGGTGTCAAGGGATACTCAGGAAACATGAGGACCCGACGGTCAAATTGTATGCCTCAGAAATTTTGACTGCAAAAATTTGTAACATGGAAAATGGCATGATGGGGGAGTTCGGCGACCAATCTGTATATCGTGGAACCCCCAATGTTGTTTGCAAGTCACGAAATAATATAAGCGCAATCTTGAGCCCACCAGCCTGAGAGTCCGACTGTCAATTTGTATATCACAGAACTCAGGGTGTTGTTTGGAGGACACGAAACAATAGAAGCGCAATTTTGAGCCTGCCAGCCTGGGAACCCACGATCGAAAAAGTGGCTAAGTATGGAATGAGGAATTCGTCGGTCGCACTTGTGATATAGAAACATGAGTATGAATGTGAACCCGTGAGTTCGCCAACCCGCACACCTAGACATTTTTGGAAAAGCGACTAAGCAAAGCAGCCAGAAAGTGAAAGTAGAGGGGAAAAAGAAAGGGGAATTCGGTTAAGTATAGAAGAGGGAAAAAAATGGATAATAGAGAGTGGGAAAGTAGAAAAGGCAAGGGAAATTTTCGAAAGCGGGAAGTCTCAACAAAGGCCCATTGTTGCAAAATCATCATTTGCAAGATACCAGATATAATAAATATACAGAACAGAAATAAAATGCTAGAAATGGCAGAATAACAGTAATATAACCAACATAATCTCCACAATAACACATAAATGATATAAGAACAACAACAAAAATAACACTTTGATTCAAAAAACAATGTTCACGGGCCTCTTCGAGGGGGCAACCTCCAGTTGAGCAACGCTCTGTTACAATAATCTCCAAGCTAGGGTTTTCATACCCTTGACCCTTATTTATACTAAATATGTCTATCAAGAGAAGCATCTAGAGGAAGATCCTTCTAGAACCATAAGCTTCTATTAGGTCTTTTTACATCCGCCTTATTCTATTTTATTGAAAGGCCTTATTAATATTGACCTTTATTACATCCGAATATATTGATCTACCTATGTGCGGGTTAGGACCCTAACATATAGAAACACAATTTTGAGCCTGCCAGCCTGGGAACCCACGATCGAAAAAGTGGCTAAGTATGGAATGAGGAAGTCGTCGGTCGAACTCATGATATAGAAACATGAGTATAAATGTGAATCCATGAGTTCGCCAATCCACACACCTAGACATTTTTGGAAAAATGACTAAGCAAAGCAGCCAGAAAGTGAAAGTAGAGGGGAAAAAGAAAGGGGAATTCAGTTAAGTATAGAAGAGGGAAAAAAAAGGGATAATAGAGAGTGGGAAAATAGAAAAGGGGAGGGAAATTTTCGAAAGCAGGAAGTCTCAACAAAGGCCCATTGTTGCAAAATTATCATTTTCTAGTCCAATATTTTATCCACCTACTCATTTTCTGTGTTTGATTTACTATCACAATTCGTATAACTTTTCGAAGATTGTACTTCGGCCTCCTCTGCTGTGGCATATAATATTTCATCCTCTTTTCCAACTAATCTGTTTCTTTCAATGTAGCAATGTAGAAAATATAATGGACATGAAGGTAAGTTGGTATGTAGAAAGACATGTGAAAAAATAAATATAGTTCTATTTATTTCAATGTAGCAGCACAGAGAATACAATTGACATGAAGATAAGTTATTATGTAGGAAGATACGTAGTATCTACATACAATAAATTAGGTGCAAAGCAGTAGAACAAATATACAGACAATAAATGAAATACAAAACAATGGAATATGAAATAAGAGTATAAACATGCACCTTTGTATTTCCTCTTCTACATTTGTGGTTAAGAGTCCTTCGTCTTCTCCAATTATTCTGTTTGTTTCAATGTGGGAACGCACAAAATACAATGAACATGAATGTAAGATGGTATGTAAGGGAAAACAAGTAATATGTACATATAGTAAATGAGAATCAAATGAATATAATAAAAGAGAGTTAGAAGCATGAACCTTTGTTTTTCTTGATCCATGGTTGTGGTTATATAGAATTTTTCCTGGCCAAAATAT
>ML818209.1:25920-56456 GCA_009831015.1 Picea engelmannii
CTTGCTAGCACCATCTCAACATATTTTTCTTCTACAAGAACATTTTGCAAAGGCATGTGGGTATGGTTCAAAGTTTGGAGAAAAAATTGGAGCAAAATTTAAGAGGAGGGAAAGATATGCCAATTTTGTGCAATTTTGTTGCAACCTAGCCATTGTTGTACCATACCTAGCCCTTCTACACCTACCTGCAATTTTCTTCTACAAGAACATCATGCAAAGACAACAAACTTGACATCGTATTTTTCATGCGAAAGACACAGGTTCGATTCTTGTACGGGATAGGTAGGTACTCATTCCTGGGCAAGCTGGGAATATCATCGAGAGCAAGGTGCGAAGGCTGAAGAATTCCTTATTCAATTGAGGCGTTAGATTTCCACTTTGTCACATACGACAAAGTATCGAGATTTGCAATGCTAGAAAAAATGACAGCTAGAGTTGTGCAGACGACATTGGCATGCACATGGTGCAGAGCCCGGGGAAACAATTAGAGGAAAATTTAAGAGCAGGAGAAAAATATATGCCAACCTCTATGGAAATTTTGCAGGATACAAATGATGAATAAATACTTAAACATTCTTACTTGCAAAATGCAAGCAATGAATAGTAAACAACGAATACGAATGAAAGTATGGTATTGAAACTTACTCGTGGATGATGAACGAAAGAACCACAGGTCCAATTGCGGGTGCAGGACTTGAACCCTGCAAAGTGCAAAAAAAAGCTCCAACTGTCGGTGCAGGACCCCAACCTTGCAAAGTCGAAGCAAACAAAATCAAGCAGCAAGCAACAAACCAATGAGTAAGCACGAACAGGTCCAACTACAGGTGCATGACCTCAACCCTGCAAAATTGAACCAAACAACAAGAATCAACAACCAACGAACCAATGAACAAGCAACAACCAACGTACTAATGAATAAGCAACAACTTGTGAACCAATAAAGAATATATGTATCTTCAATGATGACTAAATTGCATTCCAAGCATAGAAGAAATATGAAACATATGATGACCATGTGAGTGGAAATACTTAAACATTATTACTTGCAAACTGTAAACAATAAACAACAAAGAACAAATATGACTAAAACTATGGTATCGAAACTTACTTGGTAATGATGAATGACAGAATCACATGTCCAATTGTGGGTGTAGGACTTGAACCCTGCAAAGTGAAAAAACAACTCCAATTGCGGGTGCAGGACTCCAACCTTGCAAAGTTGAAGCAAACAAAAGCAAACAACAAGCACGAACAGGTCCAACTGCAAGTACATGACCTCAACCTTGCAAAGTTGAACCAAACAACAACAAGCAACAACCGACGAACTAACGAACCATCGAACAAGCAACAACCAATGAACCAGTAAACAATACATGTATCTTCAATGATGACTAAATTGCATTCCAAATATAGAAGAAATCTGAAACATATGATGACCATGCGAGTGGAAATACTTAAACATTCTTACTTGCAAATTGTAAACAATAAACAACAAAGAACGAATATGAATGAAACTATGGTATCAAAACTAACTCGATAATGATGAACGGCAGAATCGTAGGTCCAATTGTGGGTGCAAGACTTGAACCCTGCAAAGTGAAAAAACAACTCCAACTGCGGGTGCATGAACCTTGCAAATTTGAAGCAAGCAAAAGAAAGCAAAATCAAGCAAAAGCAAGCAACAAGCACCAACAATGCCAATTGCAGGTGCAGGACCTCAACCTTGCAAAGTTGAGCCAAACAACAAAAAGCAACAACCGATGAACCAACGAATAAGAAGCAACCAGTGAACCAATAAACAATATATGTATCTTCAATGATGACTAAATTGCATTCCAAGCATAGAAGAAGTATGAAACATATGATGGCTATGCGAGTGGTGGTGGACAACAATATTGTCCAAATTCACTGCAACATTGTATAGAAAAATTTGAGGAAAAATGTACCGTGACAGGCCTATTTAAGTAAACATTTAAGGCTGTTAGGCCTGTTTAAGGGCCTCACGCTATGTAAACATTTAAGCTGTCAGGCCTGTTTAAGGGCCTCGTTCTTTGTAAACATTTAAGCTGTCAGGCCTATTCAAGTACCTCAAAAAGAGTGTTAATGCTCAAAACTTTCGGTATGTAAACATTTTAATAAAAATAGAAATAATAAAAACATTAAAAAAGAGCGTCAATGCTCAAAACTTTCGGTATGTAAACATTTCAATAAAAATAAAAAAATTAAAAAAGAGCGTCGATGCTCAAAACTTTCAGTATGTAAACATTTTAATAAAAATAAAAAAATAAAAAAAGAGTGTCGATGCTCAAAACTTTGGATATCTAAACATTTAAAACATTGGGAATAATGAAGCTGGAAATAAGACTTCGAATCTATTCTCCAATGAGATGATGACATATAAGGTTTTTTTTATTATATAAAAAATAATGTTTTTAGTTCTACAGTTCGAACAATATAAATGATGTGAAAATTTATAGTCAAAGGACATATTAATATGAAGTCAACGGATTATTGATCGCTATAGTCCCTCTATGCCTTCGACGAGGACTAATAAGTTGTTGGAAATAATAGAGAAATAAAATAGCCATATTAAATCATATTCACTAGACACTCATTGTAATAATGAGCAAAAACATGCAAATTATTATAAATTTAAATATATACATAATCTAATTTAAAATTAATGTGTGATTAAGTGGTGTGACATTGATAACATGTGTTGTACGTGTTGTACATGAGAAGCATGTGAAAAAGATTGAAAAAATATTGAGTAGACTCAATGAAGAATGACATAATTTAAAAAAAAATGCTAAAGAAAAAACAAGATAGATCAAGAGGTGATTTACATGACCATTTATTGCATTGTTTTATTATTAATTAATTGTTGTAATATTATGTAATAACTATATAAAAAATATAATTGTGCAAAGAGAGTGTGAGGGGTCCAATGAAGAGATATCGCAGTGTCAATCTCTTAGGAAGAAAAAATGTGAAGGAAATAAAGAATAAATAATTGGTTTTAACTATTGTTTATTGTTGAAGAACCTTTACCACATACTATAATCACTGAAGAAAATTGAAGAGGTGATTTACATGACAATTTGTTGCATTGATTAATTGTTGTAATCTTATGTAATAACTATTTGCACATAAAAAAATACAATTGTTGCATTCTATTATTGATTAATTGTTGTAATCTTATGTAATAACTATTTGCACATAAAAAATACAATTGTGCAAGGAGAGTGTGAGGGGTCCAATAAAGAGATATCGTACTGCCTATCTCTTAAGAAGAAGAAAATTGAAGAGGTGATTTACATGACAATTTGTTGCATTCTATTATTGATTAATTGTTGTAATCTTATGTAATAACTATTTGCACATAAAAAAAATACAATTGTTGCATTCTATTATTGATTAATTGTTGTAATCTTATGTAATAACTATTTGCACATAAAAAAATACAATTGTGCAAGGAGAGTGTGAGGGGTCCAATAAAGAGATATCGTACTGCCTATCTCTTAAGAAGAAGAAAAAATACGAAGAAAATAAAGAATAAGGAATTGGTTTTAACTATTATGGTTGAAGAACCTTTACCATATACTATACTAAAAGGGGCAAAGAATTTTGTAAATATTTAAAGTGTTTGACGGAAACAATATAAATATAACTATATATACACACTTTTTTCACTAATATACAAAAACCATAGCAACACATCTAAGAACACAAACCTCGCAAGACTGATGGAGATGTATATCAAAAGATTAGTCCACAAAACATGGAAGAAACATTCAACAACAAGAAAGATAATTCAAGAAAGTAATTTCTAATTCTAATTTTAGAATCTAATGTATATGTTATACTTGGTTTTTATTATTATCCATACATTTGTATACTCATTTGGTAGAAAATATGTTTTGGGAAAGTTACAACACACAACAAATTTTAAGATGATATAAGAGAATGTTTTTAGGGTGCTCCTAGAAAATGTTCAAAGAGATCTCGTGTTCTTCATTTGGTCAAACAGATTGTCTATCCTTGGAAACAGATACTGGTTCTTGATCATTGCCTTGTTCAATTGACGGTAGTCAATATAGAGTCTCCATGACCCATCCTTCTTTCGTATGAAAATAACGGGCGCACCCCAAGGTGACACACTTGGACGTATAATTCCTAAGTCCAACAACTCGTTTAGTTACATTTTCAACTCCTGTAACTCAGGTGTCGACATCTGATAAGGCATTCTTGCCATCGGTTCAGTTTCAGGTTTCAAGTCGATGGTAAACTCCAGCTCTCTTTCGGGTGGAAAACCTGGTAACTCTTCTGGGAACACGTCCGCAAACTCTTGTACTACCAAAAGGTTTTCTAATCCTTCTGCCACACCCTTGTCATTCAACGCTAAGATTGCATATAGATTGCATCCTTTGCGCATGCTCTTCTGTAGCCGTAGGGAAGAAATGAACCTTAAGGAAACTCCCTGGTTTCTTCCTACAATCACTAGTTTCTGTCCCTCATCATCGATCAAAATCAACCGTTTCGTCTTACAGTTGAGTATCGCATCATGCGATTCCAAGCAGTCCATACCGATCATGATGTCATAAGATCCTAAGATCGTGACATATAGGTCGAACATTGCTACAAAATCTCCCAAGTTATTGCGACAACCCACAACTCTTCCCCCAACCTTCTGTTTGGCTTTTTCTACATATCTAAACTCGTCATGTTCGACTACCTTTACCTTAATTCTCTTTAGAGTTGCATTAGAAATAAAGCTCTTTGTAGCACCGAGATCTATCAAAATACTAAAAGTTTGGTCGACGATGGTACCTGACGTCTCGAGCACAATGGACTGGTGCTTAGCCTGGCGGTTATTCACCGCTGCATGAATCCGGTGGGCCTTGCCCAAATCTCCAACTGTAGTGTGTTTGGATGACCCGACTGCTCTGGCCCTCTCAACTGAACAATATTACTGGTAATGTGGCTCTTCACATGTCCATCAACCGGTCTTCAGCCCAGTACTTCTGGTCCCTGAAGTAGAAGCTGTTGGCCTACCGGCCTGAATTCCTGTTCTGTTTTGTTGAAAAGACCTAAACTGTTGCTGTTGCAGGTGACGTTACTGTTGATGTTGTGGTCCTCTGTGGAGGAGCCGATCCCCATGTTGTCATGAACGTGGATCCTCTCGACATATCTTGATACCTTGATGTCTTTCTGATCGGTGTCTAATGCTGCTGCGCACCAGATGTCCCATGTCCCGTCGGTCTTGTAGAAGTCCTGCCCTGACTCCCGCTGGTTAGCTCTTCCTCAGCTATGAGGGCCTTCTAGATGACATCGTGCAAAGTCTGAGGCATTATGATCGTCACCTTCGCATGAATGATGGCGTTAAGTCCGAACACAAACTTGTTGACCTTTATCTTCTCGGTGTTCAGATGTAGAGCATACCTAAGCAACTCCATGAATCAAGCCTCATACTCCGACACTGTATGACCAACCTGTTGTAAGGCATTGAACTCATTGAGCTGGTGCTCAATGAATTCATTTGATAAATACCTCTCCTAGAACCGCTCCTCAAAATATTCCCATGACACATCTTTGACAACCATGTTCAATTGTGGTAGGAGCATCTTCCACCATAGAAGAGCGCTCCCCTTCAACTGAAAGACTGCCATGCAGAATTTCATGTTGGAGGTCTAGTCGCAAAGTGCGAAGCACATCACCATGTTCTCCAACCATGCCTCGGCGACTGCGCCGTCTATGGCACCCATGAACTAGGGAAAATTGACCTTCTCAATTTCTCCATGAATACTACCTCTACCATCTGGAGCGCGTTGTGGACCCTCAGGGGGTACAAACTTCGTGTCCTCATCTCTATCTAGTCGGTTAATCAAGGCCTCTGACATCCTCTGAAAGGACCTCAACAACCTAACCACATCCCTCACAACAATCTACTCCTATCCAATGAATTACTCTTCTTATTGGGGGTTAGACCCCTCTGGTGTGGATGCTACTGGAGGCGTCGCACCTCCTCCCCTAGCACCACATCGTCCTCTAACCATGATTACTTGCAGGGACACAATTCAATTTAATTAGCGATAAGTTATTAATCAAGTGTTTAATACAATGGAAGACATAATGATCCCAAGTTGCGGGGTTGAACCTCGCTCTGATACCATATGTAACATCCCCTCCATTACGACAACGAAGAGCGATGTACAAAAAGTAAATTTTTTTTTTATTTGCATTAGGCAATTAACGTCAACACATAAGTCATAGCAACACACAATCAACACGACGTCATAATTAAAAGCATTACAAGCGACACATCATCGAATACAAATATTGACACAAGCCAACACATTAACATAAATAACAACGACATAGGTTCAACACACAAACATAATTAGCGACGCAGTTCATCGCATCACAATCAACCAAAGCTAAATATAAATAATGATCAACTAGACACTGAATATCAAGTGACTACCCGCCGAACCTACCTTGCAAGGTTAGGACCTCCATGACACATAAGCAACGCTCAAGCCCAGGATTCATTCGATTAATTTTGACCACTTAAGATCTCAGGGCTGGCGACTGTTCCGAGGAACAAGGATGTGTCTAATTCCCACTCATCCAATCATACATCACATTTATTTCATGGTGCAAAAAGTAAGCTAATCACATAACCATCCATACGTCACATTTATTCATGGCGCAAATAATTATCAATTCAATTCTTCATGGCGCAAAAGTAAACTAAACACATACCCATCCATACATCTCATTTATTCATGGCGCAAGATAATTATCAATTTAATTCATGGCAAAAAAAGTAAACTAAACACATAATCATCCATACATACATCGCATTTATTCATGGTACAAGATAATTATCAATTTAATTCATGGCACAAAAAGTAAACTAAACACATAATCATACATACATCACATTTATTCATGGCACAATATAATTATCAATTTAAATCATGGCGCAAAAAGTAAACTAAACACATAACCATCCATACATCACATTTATTCATGGCGCAAGATAATTATCAATTTAATTCATTGCGCAAAAAGTAAACTAAACACATAACCATCCATATTTGAGCACATCACTATGGAATAGTTTGGCTTATTAGACCAAAGGAACATCCATGATGCCAAATGAGTCACTCAAGAAACTCTTCATTCTGTTAAATCAAGATCTGGCCCTACTTTAATGCTTAGGATTGATCTTTCCAAAGCTTTTGATAAGGTCAATTGGTTGTTACTCAAACTCATATTCATACATATTGGTCTTTCTAGGGAATTCATCAATTGGGTTGAATCCCACTTCCATAGTCTTTCCTTTTCCATCCTCATCAATGGGTTGGCTTCTTTATTCTTAAACCCTACTCGAGGAATTTGCCAAAGCTGCCCCATTTCTCTCTTCTTTTTTCTTCTTGTGGTTAAATCTCTCAACATACACATAAATCATCAAATAACATTGGGAGCTCTAAAAGAGGTCAAAATTGTGGTGTATCTTAATATATCCCAAATCCTATTTGTTGATGATATACTTATTTTTGGAAATGCCACCGTCCTTGAGGAAAAATATTTGGACAACATTCTTAAACTCTTCTCCCTTGCTAATGGTATGGAAATCGGCCTAAGAAAATCCTCATTTTTCTTCCATGTTCGCTTTTCCATCCGAGCCATGATTCTAAAATTTTTCCCTTTCATTGAAGAATCTTGTAATGTTTGGTTCAAGTAATCAGGCTTCATGTTAAATTGAAATGACTATTATGTTTCAGATTGGCTATGGGTGCTAGACAAGACCAAAAAAAGGATTGGGCACTAGTATCATCATTGGATATCCATAGCAGGTTTTGGCGTATATCCCAAAATCTGTGCTTAACAAAATCAAACAAATTTGTCTACACAACCTTTGGTCAATGAAGAAAGAAGAAAATAACCATCCATTATCCACATGGGACACCTTTTATCAACCAATAAGTGTTGGAGGTTGGGGCATTAAGAATATTCATTTGTTCTCAAAGGCACCATCTACAAAGGGCATCTAGTGCCTCATTTCCTTGAAAGGGATTTGGAAAAATGTTATTATGTAGAAACATATCTTCCCTCTAAGCATAATAGATTGGATTAGATCCAACCCAAAAACCTACATTGGAGGCTCTTTATTATGGAGGGAAATGGTGATGAGCGTTGATCTCATAGGCCAACATCTAGCATGGAACCCAGGGAATGGACACAATATACTCCTTGGATTAGATGTTATTATCATGTTATTTGTAGATGATCACTTCCCACAACCATTATCCACCTCCTAAATAACATGAATCTCATTAACCTTGCTGATGTTTTTGATCATACAAAAGGATATCATTTGAAATTTGGATAGAAAACAACAAATTTCCTTAGATTGAATGGTGAAGATGCTTTAATCTAGAATATGTATCGTGAACATTTGAGCTCGAATACTATTTCTCTTTCCAAGAATCATGAATTTCTAGTGTGGGGAAAAAACATTCTTGGTGGCTCCTATAAAGCCAATTTATATCAATCCATTCCCCTTTAGGAGGAATTTGTGGAGCCCCCCTGATGGTGGAAAGGAATTTGGAAACTTCATGCACCACCTAAACCCAAGTTGTTTTCATGGATTGCTCTCCATAATATAATACTCACACGGGATAATATGTTCAAACAAGGGAGAGTAGGACCCAACATGTATTTCCTTTGTTGTGAACACATAGAAATAATGCACCACCTACTAGTCTCATGTCACTTTACCAAGGAAGTTTCGAGTGCATCAAATTCTATGGGTCGTTTCCCACCCCAGGAGGGTTAAACAATGGAGGAGACTTGTAATTCATGGTTTGTAGATAGGAAAGTGGATGAAAACCTTCTCACTCTTCCAATTCATATCATGTTGAGTATTTGGGTCACTAGGAATGCAACTATCTTCTCTAATATCAATCCCACCCTCTGGCGGAAGTATATAGATTTAAATTCTCTCTTTAGACCTCAATATTAAAGGACACCCCTAAGGCACATAGGGGTCCTGAGGCATTGGATTTTGAAAGATTAAATCCTTATTGTTTTTTCAATGATGCTTCAAGGGAAAACCTGGGGGTTAGTGGATCAAGGGGCATCATCCACTTTCAACATCATTCTATTAGCTTCAAAAGAGGCACATGTATTCACACCAACAACCACATTGAGCTTATTAGTCTCCTCACCACCTTGACCATAGCTTTGGAATCTGATATACAAATGCTTTTGATGTTCTCAGATTCAAAGTTCATAGTGGATTGGGTTAACAAAGAAGAGAGATGCACACATCTGACACTAGGCCACATTCTCCATAGTATCTAGGTACTCTTGTGAAATTTCTCCCATGTTTCCATCATACAGACTTTTAGGGAGCATAATATGGAGGATGACAGTCTCACCAAGAACACTTGTGATCTGCCAGAAGGATCCATGATACTCTCTCACTTGGATGAAACTGGAGACATCTCCACTGGGGAGCTCATTATCACGTGATTATCACTTAACCCTTTTCTTTTCTTTTATTATAAGTGATGATAACACCCTTTTTTTTTCTCTCAAGAAACTAATTGAGAATGTAATGGTAAATATCAATCTAATAATTGGTTGAGACCATTTGGTTTCCCATCAAGGTTACTACAACGTTGGACTCTTGCATGAGTGCCACTTATATTTCTTTCACAATTCTTTTAGTCTTTAGGCTAACAAGTTGTTTCATGATAGCCTAAAAGGCTAATAATAATTGCAACTTTGAACTTTTACAAAAATAAAATTGCTCACATTTAAAAAAGAAATGTATACATAATTGTCCCATTTTTCATGTTATTTTTCTTTCTTGTAATTTTTTTTATTCATTCACTGAATTGAACAACCCTAATAACAAAAATATATAATAATAAAATATTTATCATGTCACATGTATATAATATTATTTGTACACAAGGCATATAAGTAAAATGTTACAGTGAAGGAGGTGAAAAGTGATGATAAAATATTTTTTAATACCATGATAACATAGTGAGGACCCATCTCATCCACCTAAAAATTAAAAAAAAAATAATAAGTTAAAAGATGAATTCAGAAAAAGGAGGGGAAAAACATAAAATATGAGATTCCATCTTACAGGAATGCGAGACAACTATTATAAGAAGCTTAAATCAATGAATAAAAGAGAAGGGAAATGTATTGGAATTATTTTATTTTATTTTTTTTTAATTTTAAATTTAAATTTTAAATATATTAAATACATTTGAAAACAAGGTTGCATGGCAGCGGAGTCCCTTCCAGGTTGGGATGGGAGTAAATGCGACCTAGTACAGACACGTGGATAGAAAGTTGAAATACATTGAAATACTTTTATATATAGGAAATATGTACTTTTGTAATGGATCGTGGGTTGTTGGGTCGACAATATACAAAAAGCACCGACAGTTCCGCGATACAGAAATTGAGCCTCTGATTTTCTCTGCGATACAAAAATGGAGGAGTGGAGTTGCGGACTATAAAAATTCATCACAAATAAAAAAATTATACATACGAAATATGTACTTGTATAAAGTAGATATTTAGTTTTCTACATACAAAATTTCTACTTTTATAAAGTATGGGGAAGAGATTTTATAGAGGATGCAGGGAGCCCTCATTGCATACTTATCCAGTTTTTGGATAGCGGGTTCTCGGGCTGGAAGGTTCAAAATTGGGCCTCTGATGTTCCGTGGCCTAAAAATAGCACCAACAGTTCCACGATATACAAAATGACAGACGGAGTTTAGTTTGCTTTAAAACTAAGGCTTTTCTTGGACATAAAGATATAGCATTGCCGATTTAGTTTTCTTTGCACACGTTTTATAGAGCATGCAGGGAGCGATCATTCCATACTTCGCCAGTTTTTGGATTGCGGGCATTGTTGAATCAGTTTTCTTTGTAATTTATCAAAAAATAATAATGTCTGTTACATGTTTCTGGAGATTGGCAGGTTCAAAATTGAGTCTCTGATGTTCCGTGGCCTATAAATAGCACTGACAGTTCCACGATATACAAAATGACAGGCGGAGTTGTGGACTATAGAAATTTACAAAAAATTAATGTCTGTTATACAATAGAATAGTAATAATGTTTTCCCGAATTAGCTTGCTTTAAAACTAAAGCTTTTCTTGGACAAAAAAGATATAGCATTGCCGAATTAGTTTTCTTTGTACACGTTTTATAGAGCATGCAGGGAGGGGTCATTCCATACTTAGCCAATTTTTGGATCGCGCATTATCGGGCTGGTGGTTTCAAAAATGGGTCTTTGTTGTTCCGTGCCCTACAAACAACATCAAGAGTTCCGCGATATACAAATTGAGAAGCGACGTTGCGAACTATACAATACAAACTTATTATAAAATAAATAATGTCTGTTACATATCTCTGGAAATTACATCAACGTCGTTGAAGACCAAAAAATTAGCATACAATAGGAGACAAGAAATGTAGCATATCCGAATTAGTTTTATTTGGAACAAACAAGAAAGGTTCCTGGAAACCCAAAATTTAGTATAAAATAAGGGCATTGTCGAATCAGTTTTCTTTGGAATTTATCAAAGATTAATAATGTCTGTTACATGTTTCTGGAAATTTAAATGCGTTTGTCATATAGACTGGGATTGGGGCTTCCGCGGACCATACAAATAAATAAGTACAAGAATTAGGAACGTTGAAAGAAGTGTGCGACGGTAGAGAGGAAGACTTGAAAAGAAGAAATTGCAAGTTAAGAGTGTTTGGTTACAGTTTTCTATTGAAAGAGGACATAAGTGGATTGATAAAGAAGAGAAGATGACAACATAGACTTAAACTGGATTGATAAACAAAACAATATGGCAGCATAAACTTACTATGAAGCTGATTCGTTTTTGTTGTCGTCGTCGATGGGCATTGTAGTCCTTTTGACCGGTTCTTGCCCTTCCTGGACGAGGCCGTCCATTCTCTCTTGGAACCATTCTTCGATGTAGATTTTCATGGGGGCTGTGTTGGTTTCATCCTGGATTTCTATGTCGTAAAGGTCATTTTCTAATTTCCTTAGATCCATTGAAATACTATGCAGAGTCTGTTCAATTTCTTCATTGTATGAGGCATAGTCTAGTACCCAGCGCTCATGCTCATCTAGACGATGTTCAAGTATGCTGTAAAACTTTTCAAAAGACAACCCCTTTAAAATATCAACTTGTTCCTTGAAGGCTTCTTTGGTGACTGACAAGGATTTGAGAAATAAGTTAGGATCTTGAACCTCGTTGGTAGTTCCGGCTAAGTCTAGCTGGAGCAGGCTTGTGAATAAATCTTCCTTTTCTGATATGACTTGTTTACATGACTTGACAATGAGCTGCAGGTTGTCAACTTTATTTTTCCAGCATGCTTTTACTTTTTTGGTGCGCTTTGGCGAGGGGAGTTTCTCTTGTCTTCTTTTCAGTTCCGATGTGTTGTTGACATATTTGGCAAAAGGGGCCAGTACCTGATCACATAAAAGCTTTTCATTTTTTAAATTCGTCTCCAATTGTTCCAGCAAATCATTGGCCTTCTTTCCGAAGGAAACTAAATTTTGCAATATTTCCCAGGCTTCAGTAACTACCTCCATTATTTTGTTGATGTTATTCTCTACAAGGGCTCTAGAGCATGCAAGGAGGGTAGAGGATACTTTCATCTTCGCTGCAGTGGTAGTAGGCACGGTTTTTGCCAAAGGACAGGCAAATTCTGGAGTTGCAAGGAAAGCCTACTCAAATTCATTGAGGCGCTGTTTCATATTGGCATTTTCTGTCTCAATTCCTCGAATGGAATCACGAAGAATGTCATCGGTTCCCTGGTGAAATAGGCAGATTTGGGACTTCGACATTTCGCTAAAGTTAATCTCTGCATGAGATTTGCCTTTTTTGTTTGTTACATCTCTCTTTTCAATGACCAGACTTTTAGATTCGTTGTAAAAAATAACGCTCTATATTACGAAGGATTCATCTATGTCAAAAAATTCGGTGTCCGATATTTCCACTGCGGACGACCCAATTTTTTTCATGTGCTCAGCTTCAATTTCAAGTTGCAATTTTCCACTTTCAATTTGGGGTTCCTCTGCCTGCTCTGCATTGTTTTTTCTCTTCTTCGTCAGTGGAATTTTGTGAGAACTATCAATATTTATGCGAGGAGGGTTCTTATCTCCTCCTCCGTTTGAAGATTTCTGGGTTGTTTTCTTACTGGGGTGGACCGTCGAAGCGATGCTTTGTGATGTCGTGCTCTTGGGAGTGCTGGCAGGGGACTGGGTACTCTTCTCACCAGATACTTTTCCATGTTGTCTGTACAATTCAGTGGCGCTTTGCAATCTCTCTACGTCGCAATTGGCAGAAGCAGGATTGTTGTCGACACTGTTCCTCTCTTGGGTCAAGTGTGTATGGTTAAAAGAGGTGTTAAAGCCAACACCCAGTAAATGTTCTCGAAAAATTCCACTAGGGTCGAACCCTTTTAGCCTTTCAGCGTACGTTAGGTTCAATTTCTTGAAATGGGCGGCAAACTTGTTAATCTTGTTGATGTTTCTGCACACGAAGTCTCTGACTTTCCAGGGCAGAGGAATGAACTGTTTTTTTTTCTTGTCATGGAAAAAATTCAACTAGTGGTTGTATTGCCTTGCTATTTCTGCAACAAACATATTGTCTGTGATGCAGCATGGAAGGAAGGCAAGATTTTCCTTAGAGCCAAAGACCATGAGGACATTGTGATTTTACTCTTGCTCAAGTGTGCCCTTCCTGTTCAAAAACTTGGTTGCCTGGCCAGACATCCGCGGAGCATCCTTGCCTAATAGTAAATCTTTGAAAACTGAGACAAAGCCATTACAAACTTCATTAAAACAATGGGAGGCCTTGTGTCTCCACAGTGCCTCATGCCAGGATGTTACTGGGTCGAATCCACAGTTTATTTTATTGGAAAGAGAAATTTTTGGAAACGGACAACAATACACAATTGTGAAAATCAAGTAGGATGACATATAAAATTGATTCGATTCTTTGAATCGTGATAACTAGGAGCAGAGCTCAATCGAAATTAGCTTCCCCCAATCGAAAACATATTTTTCCTTGACTGTGAAATACAAAATATAAATAATTATATGGGAAATGCTTGCTGTGGATGCATGTCCCGTTATTCTTGTAACCAACCAAGCAATTTCCCAGAATGGATTTCTAAAGGAACTTACCTACAACCTTGTGATATCTTCAGTAACTGTTGTCGGGTCTTCAAGGAAGTCCACTAAGATGTCCAACCCGTTATGATGTTTTTCTAGAAACTGTTTGCAGTCTTGTCCTCTGAACGTCAATGTTGGGTTCAACAATTTTAACATCTCGCGGAAGAGCCGAGGTGACAAAGAAAAAGGAGAATGGTCGTGCAGTGGAATAATTCTTTGGCCTGGAATATATTTTTCGGTGCACCAAGAGACCACCTCCTTAGAGTAAAAAACCTCAGGAACGCAGCCTGTACGAGCGATTCTAGAGGTCCAAATCACTTCGTTTTGGGCAAAACGAGATGAATAGTAAAAGTATGCCCTGGACCACTGAAAGCTCTGGTCCTCTTGTGAGAACATATTTACTGTATCTCCATAAAACTGCTGTTGACCTGATGCCATAAGTATACAAGAATGTTTATTTGTTCCAGCCGATGAATGAAATGAAAAGTTGGAAGGGATAATATAACCCTGCAAATTTTGGTCAAAAGAGTGTGAATGGAAGATGTCCTCAAGACTTTCGTTGATTAATGACAATTTGGATGGTTGTTGCATGATGCATTGTTAACATTAAACAATACTAATTTCATACATAGAAATGCCAACACGTTGGATATTGCAATGAGTGATTAAGCATTGTAGATTTCTTGAGCGACCCAACACGAGGACGCATGTTGGAGATGAACAATCAGAAGGGACAAAATAACTCTCCACACATCTTGGTTTAATGCGTAATAATGGGAGATCTCCTCAAGGTTTTCGGCCATTAATGACAATGTTGAGGGTTCCTGCATGGTCAACTGTTAGCATGAAAGGTTTCTAATTGCATAGTAAGAAAGTATGGAGGTCGTGGGCAGGGGAAAAAAGATAGCTACAAAACAAGGTTGCAACGTACAAGCATTGAGGGTGAGGGCGCGAGGGTCAAATTGTATGTCTCGAAATTTTTTGAGTGCAATATGCATAACAACGAAGAGGATATGGTAGGACAGCTGGAAGCACATGAAGTTAGTGGGGATGGAAGGCAACGAGAGATACTTTGAAACATTTGTGAGAAGTGGTAGAGTGACCGTGCTGGAATTGTAGATTTCGTGAACCCGGCAACAGGAGAATCCAAAATAGGTTGAGAAGGTGTCTGCAAAGGAGGCGAGGTCCGGACCTTCTAATTGTATCGCTCCGAACATTTGAATGCATAATCTGCAACATGGAAGAGCAGATGATGTTGGAATCCGGTAGTCAATTTGTATATTGGGGAGAGTGCAATCCCAACTGTTTCATACCTCTGTGTCCAGTTGTCAGTACTAAGAGCTAATTTAGTATTCAAAATAATTTTTTAGATACTGTTAGATAGTTCATAGGGAAGAGCATCCGTAAACAATGACAATCTCCACCCCGCCAGTCCTACATTCCGTGTGTTAATTTGTATATCACCGAACTGCGAGCACTTTTTGGAGGAAATGAAACAATGGAAGTGCAATGTTGAGTTAGCCACTCCGCAGGTTCACTTGCCAAGTTGTATATCCCGGAACTATGGGTGCTATTTATAGGCCACAGAACAATGGAGGTCCAAGTTTGAGCCTGCCCGCGATCCAAAATGTCGCTAGATATCGAATGCATAATTTGTACATGCTCTATAAAATATCATGGGAATTAGTACATGCTCTATAAGATATCATGTGCATACTTTATAGTCCCATAATAGACGGGAAGAAAAAAAAGGGAAAAAGAACGGAGTAGTTAGCAGTGGAATTGTAGATCACGAAAATTTAGAGTGGAATATGTATATAACGGAAAAACATCGAAAGCATCGAAAGCAACAACGGTCGGTTGGATTCGTTGTCTGATTATATAGATGGAGATAAACATATGTCAACTCGCTAATGCTGGAGCTTCATATTTCGTGAACCGGGAAACATGAGGATCCAAAATAGGCTGAGAAAGTGTCTGCAAAGGAGGCGAGGCCCGGACCTTCTAATTGTATCGCTCCGAACATTGGAATGCATAATCTGTAACATGGAAGAGCGGACGATGTCGGAATTCGGTAGTCAATTTGTATATTACGGAGAGTGCAATCCCAACTGATTCATAACTCTGTGTCCAATTTTCACTACTAAGAGTTATTTTAGTATTCAAAATAATTTTTTAGATATTGTTATACAGGGAAAAAATAAAAACTAAAATAATTTTTTAGATACTGTTAGATACTTCATAGGGATTAACATCCGTAAATAATGGAAATCTCCACCCTGCCAGTCCTGCACTCCATCTATCAATTTCTATATTGCGGAACTGGGAGCGCTGTTTGGAGGACACAGAATAATAGCAGTGCAATGTTGAGTTAGCCAGTCCGCAGGTGCGCTTGTCAATTTGTATATCGCAGAACTCGGGGTGCTATTTGTAGGGAACAAAACAATGGAGGCCCAATTTTGAGCCCGCCCGCCCGACCGAGAACCCGTGATCCAAAATGTCGCTAGGTATGGAATGCAGAATTTGTACATGTTCTATAAAATATCATGTCCATATTTTATAGTCCCATAATACACAGGAAGAAAATAAGGGAAAAAGGACGGAGAAGTTCGCAGTGGAATTCTAGATAATACACGGGAAGAAGAGAAGGGAAAAAAAACCAAGTATCTCGCAGAAGAACATCTAGTGTTTGCTTATTAATGAAAATGCTTGCGAATGCTTGCTGAGTTCTCACCAGTTAACGCATAAAGTGCAGATCACAGAAGTATCTTTCGTACCACTATGTCCACTTGCCACTAGTAAGAGCATTGCTGATGTATATGAAAAAGGACGCGAAGTTGCTGGGGATGGAAAGTAGCAACATATACTTTGAAAAAACTTAATGTATACAAGGAACCCATGGTGGAATTGTAGATCACGGATGTTTTGAGTGCAAGATGTATATAGCGGAATGATAAGCAACTCGTTTCGCAAGCGGCATCCCCGCAACCGCGAGCATAAAATTGGCTAAGTATTAAAAGGAACAATGGTCGATTGGATCTGTCGTGCGAGGATATAGATGGAGATGTTAAGGCATGAATTGCAGATCACAGAAGTATATTTCGTACCATTGTGTCCACTTGTCACTGGTAAGACCATTGTTGATGTATTTCAGGAAGGACGCGAAGTTGCTAGGGATGCATATCAGCAACAGATACTTTGAACGAAGTTAATGTATACGAGGAACCCACGGTATAATTGTAGTTCACATATGTTTTCAGTGCAAGGTGTATATAGCGGAACAATAAGTAGCTGGGCTTGCAAGCGCCGACCCCGCAGTGGCGGGAATACAATTGGCTAAGTATGGAATGGAACAACGGTCGGTCAGATCCATCTTGCGAGGATATAGATGGAGATGAAGACATGTCAGCCCGCCGTACATAGAAATACGACTAAGTATAAAACCAGAAATCCATAATGAATGGGAAAAGAAAAATGGGAAAAGAGACAAGTATTTGAGAGTCAGGAAAACCTTTTTTTTTCCGTTTATTAATGGTAATGTTTTCGAACCTCTGCTCGCTTCTCACTAGTAAAATAATTAAGTGCACATCACTGAAGTTCTTTTCCTGCAACATGTATATGCTGAAACAGGGGACATAGGTGCTGGATACCATGAACCCGGGGCCTGGTGTCCAAATAACTGGCTAAGTATTGTCCAAGACAAAGTTTTGATATCTATTTCAATAATATTCATACTAGTATCTATCAATGGACAAAGTTTTTGTATTTATCTGAATAGTATTCATACTAATATATATTAATGGATTGTTTTTGTTTCAAATGCAAATGATATCCCAATTTGCAAGATGTTCTTCGGCTCGCAAATTTCATTGAAACTAGGAAAATTTTGACTACAAGATGTACATAGCGCAACAAGAAACATGAATTTGCATTGTTGTCTCAACGACATAAATTCCTTATCATCTATTCATCTTGTATTCGTTGCAATGACATCAACAAACAACGACTCTCCATAAACATCAATATCTAAATTAAATTAAAGGCAATCAAAATTTGCTGTGACTTTAAGTAATTAAAGCATAAATTGCAAACTACGGAAGTTCCTAGGCTACAAGATGTATATGATGGAACACTGGACATATTTGTTTAATACCACAAACCCAAACATAACTGCCTAAGCTTTGCCGAAGAGGAAGTTTTCTGTATTTTTTCCAATAATACTGATATTAGTATATATGCACGAATATTATCAAATAGAACAAGTTGCAATTTATCCAACATACTTCACAGGAACATTGCGTCAACAATTCAATTGCCTTGTTGTAACTCATGAATTCAGTCTATTTACGGAACCCGAAGAATGGGAGCAGAACGAGTCCTCCAATTTCTTTCTTTAAATACAGAGCCGACGCCACATAAGTATGGCCTATGAAAAAGTATTTTTAAATGTAAAATGTAAAGAAAGAAGAGACCATGTTTTATTTAGATTGAAGTAGTGAGCAACAAAAACAAAATATTGTCCTTCATGTTTAACGACATAGGGGAAGAAGGTACAAAATACAAGTAAAAAAAATACCAGAAATTGGAAAATACTATTAAGAAATAAACCAAAATTATTCTATATTCAAATAAGATGTGTTACAAAATATAGCTAAGGCTATTTGCAACAACGATTGCAATTTCGCCTGCGGTCAACCAATTAAAGATATGTACATTGATGAAGCTTCTTCACACTTTTCTTGATGTTCAGACTCTTTATTCGTAAAAAATGAGTGGAATATCAATTTTGGGTTTTGTACTTAATCAGTGCTGCGATGTACATCTATCCCAGTTTTTTGAATAACTTGTTTCTTCCAGATATGGCCTTCTTGCAATGACTGCTTATTCAACATTCCATTCTTTGTCAAGTATTAATTTCCTTCTGTCGTCGAAAATTTGGGGTTTAAGGTGTTTTCTTTGCAATGTTCCTGAGCATTCACATCCGAGACAACTTAGAAATGCGATTCAGGTCGATTTCAAAGTGAATGGAGTCATTTTATGTCACAACAGTTAAGGCAGGGGAAAAAAATTCAAGTATATAGTGACTGGTATTCTCCCTGTATTCGATCGTCTGTTTGGTTGAGAAGCCTACCTAAGGATTTGTATGTGGAACTTCTTTGCTTTATTCCAGTAAATTGGAAGAAACGTCTAGCCCAGATGCAAAATTCAAATATGTTGAGGTACATAACTTCTTTGGGTAGCTAAGGTGTGGCAAGTGCATCAAATGCTGCAGAATGCATCAGAATATATCTTTCCTCATAGCGGGGGAGGTATGGTGGCCCACAGAAAGGTTTGGAATGTTCGGAGGTGACGCCTAATATGTGGACTCTGCAACTACATCCAGAGGAAACCAAACAAACTTTGACAAAGAACATGGCTTTCTGTTAAGTCGGCTACCAGAGCCACATGCAGGTCATCAAAGTATGAAATAGAAACTCTTGTAGTGATAATATGTCATTTTATCCACCCATACAGATTCTGTTACCAGCCTCTGAGGAAGACAAATACTTGTGCGATCTATACAATTCGATATAGTGGCCAAATCTATGTTGTTGGAAGAAGCTATATACTTAAACGAAGAACTATCTTGCAGGTGACCTAAAAATCCATTACAATTCCCAACAATAAAACAAAGAAGTTCAACAAACAAATTTCCAGGCAGCCTTTTCAACCAACCAAAGCATCGAACATAGGGAGAACACCAAACATACTTGTTCTTTTTTTTTCATCCTCTTTGAGTTTCTCTTGTATAACATAGTTTTTTTTTACTCAAAGCTCACGTCACATAAAACCAGTCTCTCTTCTTTCATCTTCCCCTCGATCACATCTCTAAGTTGTTATACATGTCCATGACTAGGAACATTAGAACGAAGGCACCCTAAAACACAACTCTTTGATGATAGAGAGAAATGAAAATAAGTATTTAAAAGCAAGGCTGGATGGTCTTCCGTACATTTTCTGTTGATTCCTCTTAATGACAGATGTTCTCGATATTTTCAGTTATTAATGCCAATCTTTTTTAATATGTACGTTGAATAGTGACTAGCAACACGTATTAAAATTCCCATATCTGAGCAGATTCTCAAATCTGACATCTAAGATATGCACAATATTAAAGAGGGACATGACGTAAAGGCCTCTGTAGGTCACACATTCGTGAACTATGCCGAAGCTTTTAAGAAAACTAAAATTGCACAAGCAAAAAAATAAAAATAAAAAGTATTTTTGCCAATTCAAAATGCAGGCAAAAAGACATTACCAGATCCCATAATATTCGGTTGTCTATTCATTTTAATGGCAGATGTCCTCAAGCTTTCCAGTTATTAAAGCCCATCATCTCAAAATGCACAATATTAAAGAGGGACATGACGTGAAGGCCTCTATGGGAAACACGTTCGTGAACTATGTTGAAGCTTTTAAGAAAACTAAAACTGCAGGAAAAAAAAAAAACCCCACTATTTTCGCAACTTCAAAATGCAGGCAAAAAGAAATTACCAGATCCCATAATATTCGCCTGTCTATTCATTTTAATGGGAAATGTCCTCGAGCTTTTCAGTTATTAAATCCCATCATTTTGAAATGCACAATATTAAAGAGGGACATTATTTCAAGCCCTTTGTGGGCGACACGTTCGTGAACTATGTTGAAGCTTTTAAGAAAACTAAAACTACAAAATATGAAAAAAAAATAAAAATAAATAAATAAATAAATTTTCGCATATTCAAAATGCTGGCAAAAAGGCGCTTTCATAGTAAGGCACTTTAGTACTCAATGTTCTTCAAATTCAATGACTTATTTATTATTTGAGTAAAGGGGAAAAAACATCTGACAACCTAGAAGGAAGGTCATATATGATGGACAACTCATTGGCATAAGCCATAGCGAGAATGCAAATTGAGTATCTAATAACCACGGAACTACGTTGCATTTGAGTCTTCAACTTTCCCTGCCTGTTCAAAATAAAAAACAAGGAAGGGTTGAATATTTTCCTGTCTATTTATTTTAATGGGAAATGTCCTCGAGCTTTCCAGTTATTAAAGCCCATCTTTTCGAACCCGTCTAGTTGATTCTGACTTTTGAAAGCATATTTAATGTGTATTGGGAAGCACTGAATGTAGTGGGGATGGAGCTCTATGTAACATACGTTACTACTATTTTTCAGTTTTTTTCGACGAGCGTATGTAGAATGTATGTAAAGAAAAGTAATTCGAGAATGCTAATTTTTTTGCACATGAGCCTTTGAAATTCAAATAGTCTGATTGTCTATTTGTATATCGCAGAACTATCCGAGCTATTTGTAGGACATGGAACAACAGTGGCCGAAGTTAGAGCTCGCCACCCCGAGAACCCACGATCCAAAAAATGCTTACTATTTATTTTTTGTGTTTTTTAATCCACCAGGGTATGTAAAACGACGTACGTAAAGTAAACTATTTTGACAATGCTAATTTTTTTGGACATGACGGCCTTCAAATTCAAATAGTCCGCAAGTCCGATGGTCAATTTGCATATTGGGGAACTCTCTGATTCTCAATTTTTAGCTGCCCACCCCGAGAACCCGCGATGCAAAAACTGGCTAAGTATGGGACGCGGGCTCCGTGAATGCTTTATATATTTACTTTACAAAATTACATATTTCCTATGTTTAATTTATGTTGTCTAGGAAACCTATAATTTGATAAATTTCAATGTCTTCTGTCCAAGAGCTCTTCCTTTAAAGAAAACTAATTCGGAAATGCTAATGTATACACCATAGTTCGATACCACCTATCCGCCAAGCCGTGTCCATAAAAATGGCTAAGTATGCAACCGAACGACGATCGGTCGGAATGATCGCGAAACTCTCCATGCTATTTGCAAGGCATGGAAGAATAAAAGCCCATTTTTCAGCCCGCCACCCCGAGAACCCGCGATCATTAGCCTATGTTGTTCAGGAAACCTATAACTTCATAAATTGCATTCTCTTCTGTCTAGGAGGCTTTTTTTTAAAGAAAACTAATTCGGGAAAGTTAATGTATAGACCACACACGACCTGTCATAGGATGCAACTGAAATGCAGTCGCTTGGAATGACCACATAAGCGGGAGAAAGTAGAGTCAATTGTAGTTTATAACAGGAAAGTAAAAGGGAGAGAAGAGCTATATCTCCCACACAACAAAAGACAATTTCATAACTATGAAACCATAGTAACACAGAATCCATGGAAAAAGCATCAGCAACTATGAAATATATTTTGAGCTCACCAAACTCTGCTTCAAAGCATAATAGATGCAATTGACATCATCTGCAATTCTTTACTCTGTTATTTTATCTTAATAAGCCCAATTTTCAGCCCGCCAGCCCCATAAGCCACTATCATTAACCTATGCTGTCCAGGAAACCTATAATTTCATAAATTTCATTCTCTTCTGTCCAGGAGGCCTTCTTTTAAAGAAAAATAATTCAACAAAGCTAATGTATACACCGAACACGACCTGTCATAGTTCGATAGAACCTATTTGTAAAGCATCCATAAAACTGGCTAAGTACACAACCGAACGACAGTCGCTCGAAATGACCACAGAAACGCGACAAACTAGAGTCAAATGTAGTTTACAACAGGAAAGTAAAGGGCAGAGAACAACTATATCTCCCACACAGCAAAAGGCACTCTCACAACTATGAAACCATAGTAACAAAAAATCCATGGAAAACACATCGACAACTATGAAATATATTTTCAGGCCGACAAACTCTGTTTCAATGCGTAATAGATGCAATTTACATCGCCTGCAATTCTTTAGTCTGTTATTTTATTTTAATAGTATTCTATGCAAACCGAAGTGCAAACAAATGTAACTAGAGATCCAACCGCAGATGCAACATCCCAACATTGCAAACCCTGGGCAAACAAGAAAAAGCACCAAATAAGAACCCAACCAAAAAGCACCAAAAGGCCCAAGTGTAGGTGCAGGACCGGAACCCTGCAAAGTCGAATCAAGCAACAATAAACAACATACATCGAAGAAAGGAACAAGCAGTAACCACCCCCCCAGGAACGAGGCCCTTCCAATCGCGTCTGCAGAAACCCAAACGTGCAAACTGTAACAACATGAACATGCAAGCAAGAACAACGAGAACACACAAATAAGAGATCAGTGCCATGAAAAAAACAAGCATGGACCAGTGAACTGGCAATGCCCATGGAGCATATAAATTTTAAAAATGGAAGAAAATATCTTGTAACAAGCCTGTTAAGTAACCATTCAACACTACCAAGCCTGTTAGGTAAACATTTAAGTCTGTCAGAAATGCACTGTAAACATTTAAGAAAAAAATTCAATGTGGCAGGTCTCTGACGTATCCCAAATAAATTCATATATTTTTTGTAACAATAGTTCGAACACTAGAGAATGTATTGCAAAGCCAAACTTTGGATATGTCATCATATCAAACATTGCCATAAATTTACCTAGCATAAAATGCTAAACCATACATTTGAATTAATGGTAGCATTAATCCACGTTCGACGAATGCATAACAAAATTTATAATTCAAAAATGACCATATACTACCAAATACTTTGGAAATGCAAACATATTTTACATTGGGAATAACGAAGGCGAAAATAAGACCTCCAATCCTTTGTCCAATCAGATCTTGACAAACATGATACTTTTTATTATATAAAAATCGATGTTTTCACTTCCCTTGTTCCAACAATAGACAATAGGCAAATATTTCTGGTCAACGCACAAGCTAATGCCAGGTCAACGATTTATCGATCGCTATAGTCCCTCTATGCCTACGGCAATGACTAAAAAAGAGAACTAAAGAGAAGTTGTCATTTGATAAGGCCATCGATAAATGGAAGGAGAGAGTGTCATTTACATCGAAGGAGAGTGTATTAAAAACGAGATCATGGTTATATTTCTAAGTTTTATAAACCTACTATTTCTTCACTTTTTTAAATTTATTTTTCTATAATATTTATATTATAGAAATTAAAAAATAAGGGTTATGACTCAAACAATTTGAAGTTATATAAAATATAGGAATGTATTATTGTCTTCCGTTTGAAGTTATATAAAATATAGCAATGGTTATTGTCTTGGAGGATGGAATTTCTTTTTTCCCTTTGTTAGCTTATATTATATAAATATTGGTATATTGTTTATAATTTGTTTTTTTAAGACAATATATTGAAAACAAATCTTACTTTGAAGAGGATCCTGGTAGAGAGTAGAATTTTTTTTCCAATGAGAAATGTGAGCCAATTTCTTTCTTATGCTTAACTTCCCTTTTTTGTACTTCCTTATTTTGATTGTGGGAAGAGTGCTAAGGGATTTCTTGAGCTCCCCAACATATGATGTAGTTTCTTAGCCGAGCTCTTCTTGTGTCTAAGGATTTTATCTTACATTGGATTCTTATTTTTCTTTCTTTTCCTTTGCTACCCCTTCCATTGGATTCTCGACCATGCATTTCTTTTACCTTGGGGGCTCTTCTTCACACTTTTTTGCTCATACTAATTTTTCCTAGTCCTTCTCATTAGAGAGGACCTCAAAGTAATTAGCTAGGGATTTGGTTGAGGGTAGAGATGGTGATTTAGCCTTGGGACATAGTGTTAATTTGACTTTCTTCTTGTCACTATTTGCATTAGTTTCTCTAGGGGTGACAGGGGAACATGGCCATTTTTTCAATGTATGCCAAAGTGTCTAATATCGTGTTTGAAAGGAAGCGACTTGTAACATAGCTCCTAGATGTGATACCAACCATCCAGGTTCAGTTGGATTGCCTCTGGAAGTATGCTTGATAGTTCCACTTCTTTGCAAATTCTTGCAAAATAATATTGGCAATCCTTTGACCCTACTTTGTCTAAATACTTTTCAATATCATTTCCAAAAACATGGAAGGTTTTATTATCCCAAAAAATCAATGGAAGATGTGGCAGATGAACCTAGACAAGGAAAACTACAGGGATGCCTTCCTCTGGGTTGAATTGATCATCCATCTATTTAGACAAAGGCCATTTGTATCCATGAAGTAAGGGTTACTTTGGAAATAAGATCTCCATCTTCCTTTAGTTGGAAGAGGAAGGGCCATTTGTATCCATGAAGAAAGGGTTACTTTGGAAATAAGATATCCATCTTCCTTTAGTTGGAAGAGGAAGGATATGTATCTCCTTCAATATAAGAACAAGTTGAATTAGCCCTCAATTGGAGGGTACCAACATTCTTCCAAAACTCTAGATTCTTGTGGCTCAACCACTAACCCATGAACTTCACAAAAAATGATTTTACTACAAAAAATAGGGCTTTACACCTTGGGGATGAGATGGATATTTTTAAATTCATACCTCAATAGATTTCTTCACCAACTCCATGCTCCCATATTTTGTATATGGACCTTTCCCTGCTATAGACTCAATGAGAGTTTTAAAATCCTTCACTTCTTTGGACAATATCTTCCCCATATTTGGGTGCTCCATTTTCACTAGAGAGGAGATTATTTTACCAATAGGATTCACCTTGAGCTTCAAAAACATGTGGAATTTGTGGATCTTGGAAGAGCTCATCAATCCCTTACATTGGAGGAGAGGGCAAACAACTAATTCTGATCCATGAAGGGTGGCTCTAGAGTTGCAGCTCTTCCCACATGTGGTATCTTTACTATAGCCAAAATAGAGTCTAATTGACATAGCATGACTTACAGAGCTAAGCAAATGCTTTTATAAGTTAAGCATGGCAACCGAGATAGAAAACCCTAGTCACATTTTAAGGAGGTTCAACGTTGGCTCATTATCTAGTTTATTAAAAAGTATTTTTCCAATTTGATTACTAATTATTAATGTTGTACTTTTATTTAAACAATATATAATGATTTTTTTCCAATTACACATCGATGAAATATTAAAAAATATGTAAATAAAATAAGACTTGAGACATTCCTAAAATCCTTCTAAAGTGAAGAGAAATAAAATTGTTTATTTTTCCTAATATGTGTTTTTAGTGCATTCATTTCTACTTTTTTTTTAACACTTGAAATCAAAATATTTTCATTAATATTTTCTATCATTAAGCTTAAATGCTAATATGGAGACGATTTTGAAGGATAAACTTCCTTTGTCAAACTTTATGATAGCTAAAACATATCTAATTTACCTTTTAGATTCATTGTCTTTTTTTCCGCAAGAAAATTGCGCATTATATTAAGATATATAATCTGTTTACATAGTCAAAAAGTCCATTACAAACAAAGGACTAGCCTTGAGACTGTTCCACCCAAGAATACCTAACAACTCCATCTCGTATCAAGAGAAATATGATACCGATGATCCAAAATGGTGACTATCCAAAAAAAGAGCCATAATAAAACTATCTCCCAAATGACAAAAGTCAGGAATAACTATGCCAAGAAAGTTTTCACTGCAATCAAACCTCAAATATCCTCAGGAATATACTCTTAAATCATCATGATTAAGATAGAAGAAGCTAGTACAACTTTATATAAGTCCTTGGTCCTTCATGACCATCATTCCACTGATAAAAAACAATAGCTCTCGGATGCTCCTTTAGAGCCTGTTTAGATAATGAATCAACCTCCTGATTTTCTTCTCTGTAGACATGGGAAAAAGTGATGACAGAAAAGTGCTTGATGAGATCCTTAACTCGGTCTTTCCAGCAGTCAATGGTAGTTACCTGCAGAGAACCAATATCATTTAGCCAATCAATAACTATTTTGGAATCTCCAATGATGTGGATATCTGAAATAGAGAGTCTTTGAGCCAATGTGAGGATAGCCCAAGCACCCAAGATTTCCGCTCTTGTGTTTGTGCCCCCACCACAGTTGAGAGTCAACTTATAAACAATGTGATCATTTAGTTTTATAACTCCCCCATATCCACTTTGTTCTCTGTTTCTCTGCGTAGCCCAATCAAACCATCCTATGATCCTATGGTGTAGCAGGCTATGGGCAGTGCACCTAATATAGTTCTGAATTTTCATGGGACTATGGTGAGCCACATCAACAAAAGTTTGAAAACATACCTTCTCCATAGATGGAGACTTATATTAAAAAATAGCTAGATTCCTTTCAATCTAGATGTACCAACAAATGAATGTTGGTAATAATGGGTGACTGTAATTCCTTCTAATCCATATATCAAAACAATCTAAAACTGTGGCACCCGAACACCCAAGGACCAACTTATAATATTTTAAATTTTTTTGCCATACAGAACATGTGAAAGGGCATTGGACAAATAGATGAAAAACTGATTCTTCATTACATCTGCAAAGAAGACATAGGCTGAGTCCTTGCCACCCTCGCTTGAGAATATTATTCCAAGTAAGCAACTTATCTTCTATAAGGAGCCACAAAAATAGTTCAATCTTTTGTGGGCAATCCCAAGTCCATAGTCTCCTCCGCACGCCTCCATTAATGTTCTTCCATAATTCAACTTCCAGAGCATTATAAACGTTCCTTGTAGATAAAATGCCAGTACAATCACCACCTGTCCACCTTAATTCATCCCGTGCTTCTAAAAGTGCTATTCCCACATCGATCAGATGACGTCTATAACTCTCCCAATAATATGCGAGTTCACCCTCTAAGCCCAATTCTAAACTGTTAAGCCACTTAGTGTAATTTGAGCCTACTGTCGGAGCACTTCTAGCTTGATAAAGATAAAATACCCAGTGTTCATTTAAATGCTTTATCAACTCAGTTGAAAGAAAGGATCCCTTGCCCATCCCCAGAATCTCATCCTTACCTGTAATGATAGAAACCCCCAACCCCGGTTTCCAATCCAGCCAGTGCACAAGCAAAGGTAATGCATTTATTAAATTCTTCCATGTTTGCGAGCCATAAAGAAGCGACGGGTCAGATGAGTACAACCAAGTTATCACTGAAGTGTGAGGAATATACTTATCTTTCAGGATTCGGTGCCATATCCCAGGATGCATCAAACCATGCCAAATAGATTTTGCTGCTAAGGCTCTCGAGAAGCAGTAGATGTTTCTAATCCCCCATCCACCAAACTTTTTTGGCCTAGCTAATAACTCCCATTTGCATAAATGATAAGACGATGGATATTTTGCACCCAACCATAGGTAGGAAAAGGTCATCTTACGAATCCTATTCAAGACTATAACATGTATGTGTACTAAAGCCAACCAATAAATCGATTGACTTTTGAGCACAACCTTTATCAATACAAATATACCTCCCAAAGATAAGAAACGATTACACCAGTGACGAATTCTGTGTTCATATTTCATCAAAAGCCATTTCCAATCAACTACCTTATAACTGTCCATCTTTAAAAAATATCCCAAGTATTTAAATCCCTCAGATAGACTTGTGATGCCAAAATGAAACAAAGCAGTCAATTGATTTAGAAAATCCCTCTGAACACCAAAATGATGGAAAGTGGAATTGTTAACGTTTATATCCAGGTGATATGCACCACAAAAAGCGAATAAAAGTGAATGAATCTCCCACCATTCACTGATAGTTTCTTTGGACATTATTATCACATCGTCCACAAATAAGAGATGGAGGATTCTTACCAATCAAGAGACTTTTATACCCGTCAATTTTCCTTCCGTAAGATTTTTTTTTAGTGATAGGCTCAGCCCTTCCATCACAAGGATAAATAAAAGTGGTGACAGTGGACAACCCTGGCGTAATCCTCTCCCACTGTTGATGAATTTAGTAGCTTCTCCATTGATCATAATGACTAATGATGCAAATGTCACACAACCCATAATTGTTAAGCCCTAATATTGGCCCATTACCCCTTAATTGGGGCATATTATATTAGTAATGTTATTTTATTTATGTCGGCTTTAGGCCATTAATTGTAATTATACCTCCTAGTATCCTATATATACCAAGGAGACATTTCATTTTGAATCATCTGGTACTTGAACATTTAAGTGGGGTAAAAGGAGGTTGCCCCCTTGAAGAGGCTTATTATCTGAAATTATCTTATTTTCAAGGCATTGAGTACTTTTTCTGAGGTTTTTCTATGCTATATTGGTATTTGGTTCTTAACATATGGTATCAGAGCTCAAGGTCTTGGGGTTTCACTGCTACATCTGAGACACCTTGGAATTTTCACTATAAATTTTTTTCTACAATGTTTCAGAAGAAACGGCTTGGAGGGTATTTAGTAGACAAATCAAGGTATGTTGGGTTCAAAATTCAGCTCCTGAGGCCGTACACTTTCGAAGATAAAGCCTGTACAAGATAGGGTTCTGGAATCATCTTGAAATGAGTCATTGCAGAATTTTTGCTATTAAAAATTTTCCATAAAGTTTCAGACCCTGAAATTCAGAGTTTATTTACAAAAATTAGTAAGCTATCTTTGGTAAAAATTTCAACTTCTGGGTCATCTTAAATTTGTAGATACACCCTGTGTAAGATAGGGTATCTGACTAGTCCTATTGACTAGTCTCAAGAAGGTGTTCTAGGTAAAGCAATCATAACTTCTCCCCAGAGTATCAAAATTGAGTGGGACTGGTTTCATTGGATCATGGACAGTCTGTAGTATTTTGGGTGCGAGTTTCATAATTTTATATCAATTATTTTGTGTGGGGCACACTATACAAGTGAGATCTCCTGGAAAGGACAAAAATAGGCAAGTTGTGGGGAAGTTACCATAAATTCCACTTGCCACATCCAATTTTGATCAGACCTGTGGCATTGCAGAGAAGAAATATCAAAGAACTACATAAAAGAAAGTTTCATACCCAGAAGGGCTAAAACTTGGGAGATACAACATAATAAATATTGTCTAGCAGAACCACCTCAAAATCAAGGTTCAAAAGTGATACTTGGCCAACATGCCACCAAAAAAGGGAACTTATACACCAACTAAGTCTCCAAAAAATCCTACTTGGACTCTTGATGAAGGTGAATAAATGCGTAGGGACATAAACGAGCTACAAAAGAAGATGGATTCAATGGAAGCTAAGTTGGATACTAAGATGGATTCAATGGAAGCTAAGTTGGATACTAAGATGGATGGTTTAAAAGGGGAGTTCATGGAAGTATTGAAAAATTTTGTAACAGAGAAGACACCTGAAAGTGAAAATGCATCCCATGAAATTCATGCTGAGGGAACAAGGAAGGTGAATCAAGAATGGAGAAACTCCAACTTTGGTTTGAAGACCAACCAAGTTCCTAAGATTGATATGAGGAAGTTTGATGGCAAGGACCCAATCACATGGATACTTCAGATGGAGAAATTCTTTGATCTCCATAA
>ML818209.1:72603-101136 GCA_009831015.1 Picea engelmannii
CAGGGAGGACTTTCATTCTGGATGTGAATGTTATGGATAACATTTTCACTATCAAGCAAAATAGTCATATTAAGAAGAGGTTTCTTTTGGATCAACGACGAATATGACACTTGAGAAGAGTGAATTGCATATTTAGTGCTTTGTGTATGAAACAACATGGGTTTAGCTCCTCCACTTGGCTTTCAAAAGTTTCCATAGTGGAGGGGTTTATCAAGGATAAAGTTCCATCTTCCCAAGAAACGTCCTTGGGAAATCTCAAGGCAATTCCATAGTTGAGCCTAACTCCTCCTTTGTGCTTGACAAATCCCCTTACACATCTTTTTGTGGGGAGAAGGAAAATTTTGTGCTAGTTTTGAAGTTTCACCAAACACGGGTTAGCAAGGAGGTCTATTTTTTGGCACATGGCTTGATTTGTGGGTTCAACGATATTTCTTCCTCTCCAAAAAAATCTCCAGTATTAACATTATATAACGGTAATTTGCAGATATATCATGAATATGTGGCAAATTTTTATTCTAAAGAAAAATCTTCACATAGTACAAGGGGAAGGGGAAAGGGAAAGCCCCCTTTGGAAATATTTGAATATGGACTACCCTTGTGAAGAACCCAACAATACCTTACATTGATGGTTCTAACAACATTGCCTTTGTTCCCTCCTTAGAGGGTGAAACAAAGGCATTGCCATGATCAAGTGGCGTAGGGAGAACACCCCCCTACAATACAAAGTTACACATTGAAAACCATACATAGAAATCTCTTCAAATTTTCTCATAAACATTTATTATTGGTAACAAATTGTTAACTATTATATTGCATTAATATATAACATCAAAAAAAAAAATCATCTACAATAAATCAACACCAACAACCATAGGTATACTCAACATTCAACATCCCATGAAAACAAGAATTAAAATGAAAACATAATTAACTAGGTAAAACCCAATGTTAAATGCTCTATCTCATTTTAGTAATGAAATTTTGTAGAATTATTATTATTGGGCTCTTAGCCTCTTCTCATATGTAGGCTATTCATATTGCCAAGTCATGGCCATGGTGGATTCTCATCTTTCTATCTCTCCTCTATTTATCAAGTGCCCCTTCTCCCCTCATGTTTTTTTTTTTAATCTTCATTTACACAATAATCATTAGTTATTAGTTACCCATTAAATTTCTTGTTTTGACTTCCACACACATTTTCATTATTTGGCATTTTGTCTTCAATCTTTATTTTCCCTCATTTGTATTCTTTTCATAAGCATGCCCTCATTAAACATGAATGCTTTAATAAAATGTATTTTAATGTAACATCCTGCTCTTACGCACACATGATTTGACTTATTCTTTGAGGACACTTGCGTGCAAGTGATCCGGTTCATTATATGATTGTCTGCTTCGCTTATGGGTTTCAATGATGCTTATGGATTATGATGTTATGTTATTTGATTATCTATGTATAGACAGGTTCTATTGACGGGTTCTCTTGAGTGTGCGAGGCATTGACAGATTGGGGATGTCGATGGCATCGGTGGACATCCTTGGACTCCAGATTGAGTCAAGGAGCGGACTGTATATGGTTTGGGTATTCCTGTTTTTGCATGTGTGACATATGAGCAGGTATATTATGATGTTGTTTATGGATCACTGACATGTTTCATTGATGGATGCAGGCTGACGATTGCTTGCTAATCAGACTCACATTAGGAGTAAAGGGGCCATGCACGACAACGAGAGATATTGAGGGAGAGGTGTGGTAGCAACCCTGCCACAACCTACTAGCACTCCCGCCGTGGCTCGAATTGTAGGTTAACGATTACCTAGTTCGAGAGATCCACGATGCCGTGAGGGCAGACTGAGACAATCACTCACAAAGATTCTAAGGAGCACACAATAAGGCATGGTCCTTATTCCTTAGAGGCCCTTAGTCTGCCACAAGGTCGCCTGATGGAGTATTGACTCCAAGGGTTGGAAAACTACCAAAATCAGTCGAAGGCAAGTGGCACCCTTGGAGCACGTAGTGCGTCTTGAAGGGCACGTCGCATAATTAAAACATGAACAAAGACGAGTTGCACCCTTGGAGAACGTAGTGCATCTTGAAGGGCACACCACGATTTTAACACAAGTGAGTCAATGAACCTAGGTGCCTAGAAAACAATATTTTATTTTGACATGGTTAGCCTTAAAATAAATGTTGAATGAATAATTTTTATTAATTATAAATTTCCCTTAAAACAATTTACCAAGCCTAGGTCTAAATAGGGTAAGAAGACAAAAAAAACTAAAATTTAATCAATTAAGAATTTAAAGGAGAAATAATTTATCAAAAAATTAATTACTGTTTATGCGCAAAACATGCGAATTTTGAACTCAGACACAAAGGGGAAATGAATGCAAAACGGAATGTGGAGCATAGAAATGAATCTAGTCTAGAGAACTTTCGTAAATAACACTGAACTAAACTTTAAGAAAGGCGTCAATCATTAAAGGAAATTGAGGGAATAAAGGGACAACAAGGAGCATTTTTAGGAACGCCTTTAAGTGGGTGAGGGAAATTGGCAATTAATTTAATTAAATAAATGAATTTTTGGTGCAACTAAGGGATTGGGTGACAAGTGTACGGGGGAGAGTATTTCCTAATTAATTTTTAATAAAAATAATTTAACGTGCATTTGTCAAGTGGACACTAAGAAGAACCCTATAAAAGTAATGGCAGAGAAGAGGAAAGGATCACGACTAGTATGCATAAGGTTATGCTGCCGGATTTTTCTTGACGAAATTTTTCTTGTGGGAGTTGGGATACCTAGCTCAAATAGAGAGTGGTAGCTCGAGCTTGCGAGGTGAGCTGGGAGCTAGCTTTTCTCTGGTTTGTGTGCATGGCCCCTTTGCGGCTCGAGGGGATCGAGGGAAAGAAGAGTACCCCTAACGTTGACTGAGAGGTACCGGTGAGGTCTCAACGATTAGCAAGCAGGATCAAGGAGGATCGCCGGCAGCCAAAGATCATCAACAAGTCCATCCACCAATTACGGTACACATGTTCAAAATTTTGCATTTGTAAAGTAGTTAAAATTTTGTATGTGGATTTATACATAGTTGGAAGTTGTAATGGTTTTTTGGATCTGAATGTGTGTGAAATTAAGGGTTCCTTACTTTGTATTTTGTTTCCTGTACGTTTTTCCCGGTACAGATTTCCTTCAATTCTGAACTTGTATAATATAAATGTAAATTAAAAAAAAAAAAACGTAGAAATTCAATTCAACCTATGTTGGAATAATATTTTGTATAATACCTCTGTTTTTAGAACTTAAACTCTTCTATACTCTTTCTCTTTTAAGTTATATAGTATTGCGCCCACAATTGGTTGGGAAACTTTCACCCACTGTGTACCTACAAAATTTAAATACCAATGATTAAGTAAATGGAGAAGCACATTCTATTGTTACCCCGTTGAGCCACATTGTTATCCCAGTTCAAAGTTTTTCTCTTTCCTTGGTCGATTTGCTCAACAACCTCAACGTTTTAATAGGGAAACAATATCCTGGCATGGGTGCCTCTACCCAAAACTTAAACTCCATTTAACCCATTGTCGTACTGTTCACCCCTCACAAAATAAAACTAGCGTTATATCCAACCTCACGCTTTACTCGGAGTTAAAAGTTTACGCTCCGAGTTTATGCATTGATACCAGGGTGTGAAGGTGAGGTACCTACCCCATGCACTACGCATCCGCAAAACAAGGCACTTCCTGTGATGTCAGGTCAAGCCAAAAAATCCGATCGCTCGAATAACATTTTAGTTCATATATAATGAACATAACTGTCTAAAATGTAAAACGGAAATTTGGTTCGATTGATCAACAAAAACATAATTTCCTTGTATAATAGTAGAAGACTGAGGCACGCTTAATAATTAAGGTTATGGTAGTGATGAGGGACCCCCAAAAAACAAAAATTTCAACCCCCAAGCGTACAGAGTTGTTCATACATTCCTTCCTTCTCTTTATTACTTGGATTTCTTGAGTTCATCTCTGCGTTTTTACCCACTCAAACTTAATACATCTGCGCTCAGATTTTATGCCCAATCCTTCTACTCACACTCATTTTTACACACTCTGGCTTACATACTTGTGCTTAGATTTGATGCTCAGTCCTCCAACTTACACTCGTTTTCACCCTCTCGGGCTTATATATTTGTGCGCAGATTTTTATGCAGAGTCCTTTAACTTACACTCGCTCCCCCTTTTTTTTCACAGTTAGGCTTACCAAATTGTGCTTAGATTTTGATGCCCAGTCCTTCTAACTTACGCTTGGTTTACACGCTTAGCTTTGGTTTTCTTTCACTCAGTGTTTACCTGCATTGAATTCATTTGTAATTAAAGCTTCGCCAGATTTGCGTTGAAGGATCTACATGGACCAAGTCAGATATATCAGTAACTTATATATCAGTAACTTGTGACTCAGCAGGGGCCGAGACGTCCCGAGGCCCATCGAAGTGAACCCCTTCCAGCCTTGTCACAACGGGCCAATATGAGCATCCCTACCCCCGCCGGTTTTAAACTTGTGACCTCCCCAGAGATAACACATGTTCTTAACCATTGGGCCCACTTAGGTGCTCTTCTTTTATATAGTTGTTACACCACTATCTTTAGCCCTTCCATAATTTTTGAAGTATGCAGGGTTATGTAAAACACTTTTCCCTTACCCTTATAATTTTTTTTAGGGTTGTTGAATGGATTGAAATTTTTTTACTATACCATAATTTTTGGAGTATGCAGGGTTATGTAAAGCACTTTTCCCTTGCCCTTATAATTTTTTTAGGGTTGTTGAATGGATTGAAATTTTTTTACTATACCAATGTGTTATTGATAAATGTGGATAGCTTCCCTCCTTTTTATTTATATGTTGCTTCATGTAAGTTTAGTTCTTTTAAAAAGAGATATGAAAACTAATTTTTTAAGTTTACTGTACACTTAGGCCTGGTTGGGTTATAAACGACTGATTAAGTAAGGGACTTGAGTCTCTTGCGCCTTATAACAATGTGGATTTCGGATTGATGGTTTAGATTTCAGACTTCTTGCACAAATGGATTGTATGTCATAAATGATAGTTATAGATTTTAGATTTCTCGCGCAATTATAAATGATGGTTTTAGTTTTTGGACTTCTTGCGCAAATGGATTTTATGTCATAAATGCTAGTTATAGATGTTAGACTTATGTGCAATTGGATTTTATGTAATAAATGAGGGTCTTAGACATTAGTCTTCTAGCACGTAATGAAAATTTATTATGATGGATGGCCGAGTGTTGTGACTGGGCCTTGCGCCTCGAATAACTGATAAACACTTGCACCTTGGATTTAATATGGTCTATTATGTGTTATGTGAATGATTACCCTCACGCCTTGATTTATTGATGTTTAGGATTGATGATTGATGTGATCGATGATCGTAGACTCTGTTGATTTAGCTAGTTGCTTGGATTGATTGTGTTAGTGGGACGTAGACACCTCCTTGTTCCTCAGAATAGTCGCCAGCCTTGAGACCTTAAATGGTTAAAATCGATTGGAACCCGGGCTTGAGCATTGCTTATGTGTCCTGGAGGTCCTAACCTTGCAGGGTAGGTTGGGCGGGTAATATCTTATATCGCTATTATGCTTATCCTTATAATCCTTAGGTAACATTATGTTATTTCATGTTATCTAATGATTATCCTTATGAGATGAATTGAGCGATTTATGATTTGTGTTGTTTTGTTATAGCAAGATTTGCCTCACCCTATGCAATCTTGCACAAAAGGCCTTTTTCCATTTCCCTATGCAGACTTGAAGTCCCTTTTTGCAAATCCCAGAGCTAAAAACATGATCTTTCCACATATATGCGCCCTGCCTATATTACAACATGTGTATATGCAGGTTGCACCACTACAATCCGCGTACATCAGGATTTGCGCCCAAAATTAAAAAATGGTGTCGGGTTTCCATGTCACGTCATGAGATCAATGATCCTTGTCCTTACATATACTGGAAACGTTCTGACTCGGCCCTTTAGTTCCACTTGAAGGCTATAAATGGGCCAAAACCAAGCTACGAAAAAGAGGAGAAGAATTCAACTTTGAGAGCAAAGTTACTCTAGAAAAATTATTCACTTCACATTGAGTCTGCATCCTTTTGTCCTTTAAGTTTGAACACATTCTTCAACCCCTAAGCTCTTCCCTTATTGATTGAGAACCTCATTATCTCTCTTATTTGAGCTTGCCTTTGGTGGAGGATTGAAGTGGTGGAGGCCTAGCTGGAATGAACTTAGTTTCTCAGTTCTGAACCATGCCGACACAGAAGTTTGTAACTCATTCACTTTTGTTGATTACATCTTAATAGAAATACTCTTTTCTCGTCCAATTAATATCTTGCGAATCTTTGAATTATTATTCCATGGGCGTATTTGTTATGAATATTGATGGATTATACTATTGAATGTGCTAACATTATATATTATCACCATATGCTTGCGTTTCTTGGTTGTTGAGGACTAGTTGTAGGTATATCGCTTTGGGTCAAGTGCTCAACGGTGGACTTCATCGAACGTCTTGACAAGATGCATACATATGCGCTTTTCCCTGGACCAGTCGCGTACATCACCCTTTGTTTTTTGGTTTCTGCGGGTTTGATGGTTGTTGGGTAGGTTTTGATGATTGTTGAGTCTTCTTGGGTCTCTATGGTGACTGTTAAGTGTCCGTGGAATGACAGGAAACCTTTCTTTGGTTGAATTTTTGGGCTGTGCCTTTCTCATCATCTTTTTCATTTGATTTTCCTTGAATCTTGGGCTGGGTGTTTTGCTCCTTGATATCCTACTTGGTTTGTCTTTGTTAACATAGAGTAGAGTTTTTATATCAAGCTGTTGTTTAATACTTGCATTTTCATTCTCTTATATAGAAAATACAAAATATTAGGCATTTTACATTGTTGGAATTTTGATCTTTTGAGTCTTTATCATTAATCTTAGTGCATGTAAAGAAAGATTGCATTTTATTTAGAATTGCAGAACTGAATTGAGAATTGCATTTTGAAAAGCATATCATTTATCGGAAATTGAAGTTAGGACTTTGCATTTTTTTCATATTCATTTATTTTACTTGCTAAGTCATAACATCACTAGTTTCACGACCACACCTTTTGAGTAAGCAAGGACATTAAAAGTAATGCTATAATTTAAAATTGATTAGTAACGATTTTATCTTTCTAGGGTGCACAAACTAGCTTAGGATTTAGAGCCTTGGAATAGGATTTTGTGAGTAAACTTCTCCAAGGCTATTAAATCAACATATGTGTCTGACTAAGGGAGTGGAGAAATCCATTATATAATCGGTAATATTAGGAGGCTCCACTTACACCAGAGTTAAGTATGAGGTCGCATGAGGTTTGTTGAAGGGATATCGCCCCGATACCTTCTTAGCGTCAAATATATTTCTGGGGATCTTGCTAGTGCCCTTACCTCTGTGAGAGGCGATGCTTTCAAGGTTTCGAGATTTGCTACCCTGCCCATACGGTGGACCTGACTTACAACTGTTCACCTGTGCATCAATTATACTGTGGTTTCTTAGTTGCTTGACATAGGTAACACATAGGTTACTTGCAGGGGTTATTCTATAGGTACCCCGGGTCAGTTAAGGGTCGGAAAACACACAACCTTTATGGAGGATTACCTCTCTTGGGGGATCTAACCGAGTAGTTGTTAAGCCCACGAGGGCCCTTATAAATGATATGTTACCTCTGATCTTTAGCAGAGGAGTCTGAGGCCCCTCTTGGGCGAGGCATACCTACTTTAGAGAGGGAGGCCCCTTTCAACCACTTTATCCTGTTTTTGTGCATATTGGCCTTTTGATTATTTTCGGTGTGCTCTTTGATTATTAATAGACCTTTGAGATTTTATGCTGTGCCTTGAGTTGTCATTATCATGGATAGTGGAGTTCCAGTTGCTCCCTCCTTAAACCACTAACCTCCTCATGACGTTCACTCATTTCATGGGGACAAATCCATCCGCTTTTCATAATGGTATGCATAATTACAACACTTAGTCCATGCCTTGGGTCTCTAATCATTTTCCTATTAATATGCCAAACATGCATTCACCCTTTCCATCCTCTCCCTGGCCTACTTATATGAATCCTAGTTTTGGATCCGGGGGCATGATGACTCCGATATCAAAATCTTCATTTGATAGGAGTCATGTCCCTCAACCAACTCTCATTGTTGGAGGTTGGAATCTCCCCTCTTACAGATCCAGTCCTAGCCATGATTTTTCAGGAGCCAATACTCAAATGGGTGGTTATTCTACTTATTACACCTCGTCCGTCTATCCTTCGTCCTCCATGCCAGTTTCTACGAATACTCTTCCCATGGCGGGTCCCCATATATCCTCTGGTAATTCATACAAAGGGAATCAATTTTATGGTTCAGGCTACCCTCTTCACATGGGGGCAACACATATCCTCACTTGAATAATCGTTATCATACTTTTGCCTCTTCGCAGACATTTGCTTCAGTGATGATGCCTTTACAAACCTCTATGGATCAATTGGGCGGAGGATACTACCTTTCCGGACATGGATAGGGTGCAAACCAGGACCCTTCTTGGCCTGCAATGTATCAAAACCAATCTTTCCTGGGACCTTGGTCTCAAATGCCACAACTCCCCACTGTCGCTAGTCCAGTCACTGCCAATCATATTGGAGCTCCATCACCAATCGTTGCTATTCATGTTGGATATTGGTCGACAACCTCTGCAAGTCATGTTGAAGACCAACGACCAACTGCTGCTAGTCATGATGGGGGCATTACTATAGTTTTCATGAGTCATACCGACATCACATCTCCAATCACTGTACATCATGTGGGAGATGAGTCTTCAGCCTCTGCCAGCCACGCTGAGAGCATGTTGCCAACCATTGTAAATGACACTGGGGGCATTCATATGATTGAGAATCCTAGACGTGTCAGACGTAAGCCCAATTTCCTTTGCAGGACTTGCGAAGGATATCACCTTACTCGTTTGTGTCCTGCTACTTCTGAGATACCGGAAGCGTGGTTTTCACCTGGGGGCCCTTCAGGTTCTGAGTCGTCTATGGTTTCCTCACACTCCATTTCTCCTTTGATTGACATAGCAGTCATGCTGATGTAATTATCACCTAACCACACCCCCATTATTGAGGATGTTTCATCTCCTGGATTTGTTTCCATGCATCCTATTCAACCAATGGTTGAAGAAGTGGTCATACCGATGCAATCTCTGGTCAATACAATTCTTCTTTTGGAGGGTGATGCGTCCTTCAACCATGTCATTAGACTTTCTAGTACTACACCTTCTGAATAAGAGAGAGTTTTATTCTCCCCAAGTACTCTCCCTCCAAGTCCTGGAGAGGTTCCCTTTGACTGGGATGGTCTTGTGGGGTATCCACTACCTCCTCCTATGTCCTTTCAAGTAAGAGACATTATTTGATATATCATGGAGAAGGTAACCTTTGCTAGCACTTTATCCTCCTCGACTTGGAGAGATTTGGGTTTTCCCAAGCTTGTGTCAGCTATTCATAAGATGCTGACCTTTCACAGAAATCTTGCGCGGGAGCCTTGGCCTCCCCCATGACATGCCACCTAGAAACCTCTCAACGAGTCCGATTTAAGATATTTTCCGACTCATCTAAAAAGCGAAAATATTGTCGAGTGAATTTGTCTCTTTCACACTCGTTAATTGGATTTAAAAGATTGTGAGTCTTAGTTAAGCTCTTTTCCAACTCGTTTTCAAAAAGTGAAAAGATTGCCGAGTGAACTTGTCTCTTTCACACTCATAAATTGGATTTGAAAGGACATCTATTTGGTGCAAGTTTATCCCTTTTTCAAACCAATTAGACTAAGATTACGAAAAATGACATTTTTTGACATTAAGTTGTGATTGCATCTCATGCCCTTGCTTGTAGTATTGAGCGTATTGTCAGTTCTCGCTTTTGTGTTATAAGTTGTTTACCTCAGTAATTTTACATCATCAACCAAGCAGAGCCTTGTTTATATCCTTCACAGCTTGACACCCTATACCCATGAGGAAACATTCCCCTGAGTGTCCATCTCCCGCATGCACCTCCTTGCATTGAGCATAGGTATGTTCCACTGCTGGAAATAATTTTGCTTACTTGCGACACTCGTTTCCTCCTCTGTATCATAACATTCATTTGACTATGAAAAAACAAAAAAAAGATGGGCGAGAAGGGAGTATTATCTTATATTGGCAACAATTTTGTCGCCTTTGACCAAAGCACAAATTTTTTGAGTCCACTTATTATCATAATTTTGGGTTTAGCATGACCTTAGGAAGTTGAGCTTGTTGCAGAGAGTTTAATCCTGTGACTGGTTACTCTTCCAACCCCTACGAAGAGTTTGATTGATGTCTCCCTCATTTCAGGGTTTCATCATTGAGTCTATGCTGCCAGATTCTTCCATATGTCTCATGCTCTTGTTCAAAGGACATCTATCAACCTGTGTCTGCCATTTCTCAAAACTCTTAACTTTGCATGTCGGCCATACCCTCAGTCTGTCTCAGAATCACATGAATCTGTAGTCCTGTTGCGCACCCTGGTCCTACTGTCCTCATTGGTAGGTAACCTTGAAACCAACAATTGACATTTCATCATTGGTCGCTGACTGGGTGGTTTCCCTTGTGTTCGACGACAAGACATCTATTCACACATTGGGATTCGTGTAGTGTCTTGGAGGCCATTATCCCTATTGGTGGTTTCCTCGCCTTTTACAACAATTTTCCTCATTGGTTGCTATTCAAAGGGTCTTTTTTGTGTACCTCTTGCACCTGGCACACAGAGAAGACGCACATGGTTATTGGTTCTTGAACATGTTCTTTGTCTGATTTCCTCCAAATCATCAAGCTCCTTCTTTGTACCTCCTGTTGAATGATGAGAGATTCCTTAATGCTCTCCTTTCAGCGGGTCTCCTTCCATCGACTTCAACTCATCTATTCGAGAGATGAGACTTAGAGTCCTATGAGTACCTAGAGGCTTGTAGTCATCAGTGTCAGGTTCTCTCGCCATCGACAGTTGGGAATACATCAATTTTTTCTGATCGATGGATTCTTCAAGTGTTTGACCCCAACTCATTTAGTCACACTTGTAAGAATGTACTCGGTGCCTTGATACCTACTTTCATCATCGGTAGGTTGTCTCACGTTTGTTAACAATATACCTCAATGACTGGTAATCAAACGAAGTCTGATTGTGTTCGACCTCAACTCCTTTATTCACACGATGTAGATTTGCACCTTTGGCGGATTGTGTAGAAGACTTGAAGACATTAGTTTATAGTCGCAACTTTCTTGAGCTATTGCTACCTTTGATTGGACCAGTACCTCTGTGACTTCAATGATCATGGGAGATCAGATTGTACTCCATTGTATACAAATATCTTCAGATTGATTTTGAGACTGGTTTTACTGGGCCTTGTTCATGACTATGAAAACCTTTGGCATGTAGCCACCTTTGTATTTCCTATTCATGGCCTTGAACAACTGTTTGGTATGTTTTCACATGGATCTGTAGTGTAATTCAAATTGGCAACCATGTATGCAAAGTCAATACAGATTGTAATGAGCAACTAGTTCTTCCAGTTGGGTCCCCATTACTCCACTTCTAGGTTTTATAATGTATTTCGGCCATCGTAGATACTCCTCTGACCTCACACATTAGGGGGCATATGTTATAGCAAGATTTGCCTCACCCTATGCAATCTTGCACAAAATGCCTTTTTCCATTTCCCTATGCAGACTTGAAGTCCCCTTTTGCAAATCTCAGAGCTAAAAACATGATTTTTCCACATATACGCGCCCCGCCTATATTACAACATGCATATACACAGGTTGCACCACTACAACCCACGTACATTGGGATTTGTGCCCAAAATTAAAAAATGGTGTCGGGTTTCCATGTCACGTCACGAGATCAATGATCCTTGGCCTTCCATATACTGGAAACGTTCCGTTTCGGCCCTTCAGTTCCACTTGAAGGATATAAATGGGCTAAAACTGAGCTATGGAAAAGATGAGAAGAATTCAACTTTGAGAGCAAAATTACTTTGGAGAAATTATTCACTTCACATTGAGTATGCATCCCTTTCTCATTTAAGTCTGAACACATTGTTCAACCCCCAAGCTCTTCCCTTATTGATTGAGAACCTCATTGTCTCTCTTATTTGAGCTTGCCTTTGGTGGAGGATTGAAGTGGTGGAGGAATAGCTGGAAGGAACTTAGTTTCTCGGTTCCAAACCATGCCGACACAGAAGTTTGTAACTCATTCACTTCTGTTGATTACATCTTAATAGAAATACTCTTTTCTCGTCCAATTAATATCTTGCGAATATTTGAATTGTTATTCCATGGGCGTATTTGTTATGAATATTGATGGATTATGCTATTGAATGTGCTAACATTATATATTATCACCATATGCCTGCGTTTCTTGGTTGTTGAGGACTAGTTGCAGGTATATCGCTTTGGTCAAGTGCCCAACGGTGGACTTCATTGAACGTCTGTACGAGGTAGGCCTTTTATCTTGTCTTGCTAGCATATTTGTTTATATAGCATACTTGAGATTAGAGTTGATTTCTGCGGTCATTTCTGTTTGTTGTGGTTTACCCCTAGCCACAGAGAGATTTTCCTCGTAACATGTTTATGCGTCATTATTAATTGTAGAATGCAATGATGTTGGGCCACTATTAATTAATGTGTTAATACATCGATATGCGTGTCATAGTTCATGGTGATGATGTGTCGCCATTGTGTCGTTATTGATTGTTAATGCATTAATATTGTTTCGTTAATATATGTGAATGATGTGTTGATGATGTTTCCATTAAGTGTAATGTGTATTTCCTGACACAAAAGAAAAAAAAATGTCTATTGTATGACGCTTGTTGTCGTAATGACATGGTTGTTACATTTAAGATTTTGTCACATCCTCATGTATCATCCCATAACATATCCGAGACTCTCCATGAACGCACACACTCAGATCAACAAATGCAACATTAATTCTCAAGAATGGACACAACTACTCAAATATTAATTAATCAATCAAACTAGAATTGGTCTTTTAAATTAATAACTAATCATTAATATCTCAAATTGATAGCTAATCATTTAAAACTAAATGTAATACATACTGTAAAATGTATGTATATGAATTATTGATGAGACCCTTGAATTATACTTAAGGATTATCCATTATTATAGAATTATACTTAAGGATCATCCATTATTATATCTATGTATACGATGTACTGAAATAATACAATTCTTCTTATTTTTATTTATAAAAAAACTCATTTAACCATTAAAACGTTTGAAATGAGAATTTTTAATCATGGCGTGCATCAAATTCAAGAGTATTGATTTCCAAGGTACACGATGCCACAATTAAAAGTTTTAAGATCATCATATCTAAAACATGTTTATTTTTTACTACAACTTTTATGTTAAGCATATTTCGAAGTTGAAGGATTCATGAAGAGAATTGTTAAACAAACAACTTTTTGTTAATTTATGGTTCTAAAATTGGTAATTGGTTTTGATAGTGATATTTTTTTTTGGGGTGAATTTAGGGTTTTAAAATTGGTTTTAATATTAATTTAGGAAAATGGAATTTTTCATATTCAAATCCGTAGAGATTATTTGCTTGCGATTTAATGGATGAAAGGAGAATTTAATTTGCACAACTTTACACTAGAATCTCTATTTTATAATATCGTATTTCTAAAATCAACCTTTTTTCACATCTCTTTTACGTATTCTTACATGAAAAGGAACTACGAAGCAAACATGCTACCTACTTATGGAGTGGTGCTAGAAAATATGATCTTGAATATTATTGACAACATTTCTGCACACTCTTTTGAATATATTCATGCTCCTTGGTCTAAGTTTTTTTTTTTTTTTTTTGCTTTTGCTTATTATAGAGTTTCGTGATTAGTATCTCTCCATGGAAAGGCATGTTGAGTACCTAGAAGAAGACTAGATGAACATTTTCGATGTATAAAAAAGACTATGCTTTATTGAATTTTAAAAAGAAAATTATGTATGATGTTTCATTAATATAGTTAATGGTTTAAGATTTACTTTTTAAAAGAAAACTTTGAAATTATAGGTGATAATCTTTTGACAAAATTTACAGGCCTATAAAGTTAGACTTGAATGCTTCTCAATATATAAAAAATATATAATTTTGGTTTTATTTTCGATGGAAAAAAATATATATTTCAAAGTTGGAATATCCATAAAAAGAATTGTATCATTTGAGTTACTAAGTTTTCCCACTTTGTACATATCTCATGGAACACCTATTTTGAGGTATATTTGTTTGATAAAAAATAACTTATATTTATTTGATAATAAATAAAATAATTGAAATTGCTTTTCCTAAAATTTGGATTAAGATTAAGTAAAAAATAAATAAGTTCTTTCAAAGTTGATAAATGATTAATTAATTGGTTAGTTACTCTATTAAGAAAAATAGAAATAAGGAAATTGGATGTGGAATGTTCAATCTTGAATATGCAAATTAATAAATAAAAACGTTGTAAAACGTATTATTTTACATAAAATAGGAAAAAATTAATAAATAAAAATATTGTAAAAAGTAAAACGTATTATTTAAAAGGATTATCATGATTTTTATGTTAAATAAAATATTAAATTTACATATTATATATTAAAGAATGTTTATAAACATCATTTTTGGAAGTGCAAAAAATATTGCAATTTAGAGGTTAATTGGCAATACACAGTAATGATAGATTTAAGAAAAATCATGTCTTTTGAAGTGACTTGTTCGTAGCTTGTAAGGAGACAAAATTTGATTCTTGAGAGATGCTTCTAGGTCTTGGGTCTTTACCATGTTTCCTTATATCATAGGAAGCTGATTTTTTAGCAGATAAAAAACCATATTAAGTGTTACTCCAAGACCAAAATGGTGGTTTCTATCCAAATAACATTTACAACAAAGTTAGTATCCCACACTGTCACCATGTAGGTTACAATACTAGAGTTATGCGTTTTCAAGTAGCATCTTGCCTTACTCTAGCTGAGATATTGCAACATATAACTACAACCTAAAGCATAATAGAGCATATATGAAATTGTTCAAGTTGGATAGGGAAAATGGAAGGTAGAGTTTTGGTGGAGGGTAGGGTTTTTGGTGCTAGGGTGGGTGCAATGAATAGGTGTAGAAATGGTTCTAGTGGTTTCATGAAACTAGATAGGGGGGATGTCCAAGTGTTGAGGAGGAAAATACATTGTATTCAAATCAATAATGGTGAGAGGTCGATATCTTTGCCTTATGATTAGATATTGGAAGAAGTTGTGTTGCTAAGGGATTGAGCACTTTGTGGATATTTTTGTGAGAGAAAGCCTTTTCCATCCAAGGTACTTCCATGGATTGAAAAGGCATGAGCAAGGTAACTCTGGAAAGATTAAGTTCTTTCCTCTTAACCTTTTTTTTTTAAAAAACTTTGGGAGTTAGGAGGAAAGAGAGATTTTTTGGCAAGGGGGTCCATGGCTTTGTGATGACGTGGCATTTTTTTTTTCTTTTTCCCTGGAGTGAGCACTTTGAATCCTCCTTAACAGTCATAGTAGTAAGAGATAGACACTTACTATGGGTTCATCTGGTAGGTTTTCCTCTGCACATTTGGCATATTAAAATTTTGAAAATCATTAGTGATTGATTGGGTACATTTCAATTTGTTGCTCCCTAAACCTTAACATTGGAAGGAGTCGTGTGTATTTTGGTTTTAATAAATCTGAATGGTGGAATTCTAAATAAAATTATCTTGGAATGTGGGGAGATAAAGTGGTTGCAAGAGCTTTATGAAAACATTCCTTTTTAATTATTGTATTTACATGAAATTGGTCATATATTGAGGGACTATTTGACGAGACAATTCACTTACAATAAGGGAAGAGTGACAGGGGATTCAAGAGAATCTAATCATGTAGTAGTGGGATGTCACGGAGAATCCCCTATGGAAAAATGAGGTTTAGGTATGGTTCCTTCCTATACACACCCAATTAGCTATATTGCACAGACTCAAGTTGGGGATTTTCCATGATTTGATGGCCTAACCTAGGAGACTAGGGTGTACACTCTTTCACTTGGTCAATGTGTTGATATTTTAAAATTCAAGGCTTGCATGCCCATGTGGTGGACGGTCTTCATGACCAACAATCGAATTTGAATGGATGGTCCTTATTTTAGTTAGAAGGGTATATATTCATGCAACCCTTCCATGATGCAAAGCTTAAAAAAATTACATTTCAATTGACAACATTAAATTAACTACACACTTCATTAAAAAATGTGTTAAATAAAATATTACATTTCCAATCAAATTTATGTTAGAATATTTAGACACTTAGGAGTTAGTTAATTTTAACTTGGTCTAATATGTATTTAGGTAAAAGTGTGTTTCTTAGTGTGTTTCTTTATTATGCATTTGTAGTTATGTAATTCGATAGTCATGATATATTCTAGATATAGAGTGATATGACAACTCATATACTCCTAGATCTTAACAATTATATTGATCTATGGCTTAACACTTGATTGGTCCATGATCTCTATTTAAATAACATGCAGGTTCATTTGTTGATGATTGATTGTGAGAAAATATCTTGGAAAATATTTTTCTTTTTCATTAATATATTGCCTCAAGGGGCCACACTGGCTGGGGTTCTGGACTGTTTCCCTCTTCGAGGGTTTTAACCATGTAAAAACATCATTGTATTGATAGTTGATCTGGTTGTGTGAGTGGTTATTGAAGGTGCTCATCATGTGTAGAAATACCTTGTTTAGTTGAACATGGTATCATAGCTCGTTTGAATACTTGCTCTCATTGTTGATCGAGATCTTGAACCTGAGTTTCTACATTTATGGGTTCTACTATTTTTTTGCATTTTTATATTGATATGACTATTCCATTGCATTTGGAGCATTGATTTTAGTTGGATTTTTATTTTTTTTACATTTGAAAAAGTTTATGTTTTCCTAAGATACGAACATTTTTGTCAGATCTAGAGGTATAAACTTGGAATATGCCTTTAATATTTTTTTTTACATAGTTAATATTTTGGTTTCCTATTTTTTATTCCCAACTTTTAACTCTTTCAGGTTCGTGCATGTTCTTTGTTGTGCGCTCTATGTGATCTCAACAAATAAAAATCAGAGTGGAAAGTGTTTACTTTTCTGTGTATGCTCTTTGATTTGTGCTTTATGTGAGCTCAACAAATTAGAAATAGAGAGAAAACTTGAGTTTTCTAGGTAAGATAACTAAGATCTAACTCCATTATTGTTGAGATTTGAATTTTTTTTTTTTTGAAATTTCATTTGTTTTTGTGTGTGATTGTGTCATAGTCTTTTGCAAGAAAAAATAAGGATTTTTAGGGTAAGCACACACTTCGAGCAAAGAATAAAAAAACGAAAAAAAAAATCCTTCCTCCTTCATTAAAATTATTATACTTGGTTGAAAGTTTCTTTATTTAACAAAAGGTCTCGAGTTCAATAATTTGAAAATTTCATGCAAACTTGAGTTATCCCATAATTTTATTGTAAAGTGCATTTCACTTAAATTATAAAAGTGAATCACTATAAAATAATTTTAATATTATTTATTTTCAATTTACTTTTTGAATGCAACTTTAATTTATAAAGTAACTTCATTGTAAAAATGATTCTCACTTATTCTATAAAAATGGGTCAATTCATAAGTAACTTTTTTGTAAAAGTGAGCTTATAGACAAAGTTAGAGAAAGAAGAGAATTTATTTTTACTTAGTCATCTCATTGTGCATCCATCACCACATGGGCCAACTTCTTCTTTCCACATGGCACTTTGGTTATCGTTTATTCATTTTTAAAAAAGGGCATAGCTTTCCAATTTGAAATTCATTTTCAGTGTCGAATTTTTAAACATCCTATTTTTTCAAGAGCTTTCCATTTAAACAATTAGTTTCAACTTTTGAATGCATATTGTATTCATATTTTAATGTGGATTCTCCAAGTGATATTTTGCTCCAACTATGAAATCGGTTTGGTGGTTCACTTCATGAATACATAACACAATTCCATATATCCATAATAAATAATAATTTATTTACTATCCATTTTACATATTTACTTGACATCATATGAGATACAATATGTGTATATAAATACACATAGGGAATGATAAGTCATGTCCTTGGCAAATGTCATGACTTATCATTTACATTATATTTCCTATTTACATAATAACAAACCTATAACATATTATTACGTGATAAGAAATGTAATATACTTTAGGTATATTACAAGTCTTCCCCTCTTAAAAATGCTTTGTCCTCAAAGCATAGGGAATGAAAAAACCTTCTGATAGAATGACATTCTTTAGTAACTACTATCGATTAGATAAAGTCGAGGACACGGGGAAATATGAAAATCGAAGCCTTGAACAATACTGGCGCATCGAAAAATAATTAATCCATCCAAGGTGGATTTTTTCTAGAACTCTCTGATGATAATATTCTGGATGTACGTTCTTCTTTTTTGTTGACTTTGGGGCACATATATATTTGGATGCCTAGGAATTTTATCCTTCTTAATGTCCGGTTTAGTCTTGTCAGGATTTACTTGCATCATCATCATGATATCTGATTTTTTGTATTTATTGGTGTGACAATATCCTTCAACTGACCTATGAATTTATTAGTGGCGATCAATGGTATGTCAACGTCAACTGAATATGTGGATGTTGCTTTATCATACAATTTTTTTTGAGCTTGACTTCTGTAAACTCTTCCACTAATAAGACTTCATTAGTAATATGGTTTTTAGTTTTGATCCCTTCTATTGAAGTTGCTTTATCTTCAATTTCAACCTTTGGAGGCTCTTCCACTGATACAACTTCATTGATAACAACATTAGGTTTTTCCTTGCCGATCAAGTTAGTGCTAGTGCCTTTAACCATGGTTTGGGTTTATTGTTGTGCCTTCCTCTTATTCTTCAATTTCTTCATATCTACAAGTATATTTTTACTATGCTTTCTCAAATGAGAAATTTCTTCATCTTTGGATAATAGTTTTTTATTAATATTTTCAAAATCTTTTTTATGAGTGTTTTTTATATTACTAATTTATTGTTGCGACTCTTTAATTTGTTGTTGAAATTTATGAATTTTTGTATCTTTCTTCTCCAATTTCATTCGATATTGCACAATTTCTTCATCTTTTCTAATAAGAATTTTATTCATTTTTTTTTTTTTAAACTTTTCCATTAATTATGTGTGATTTTGTTGTTCAATTTGATTTGAATTTGATGATAGAGAAAGGTTCTTTGAATTAATGTCTCACGACATTATTTTATTGGTAAGGTGCTCGAATTCTATGTACTTTTTATCAACATCCATGGTAAAAGTATCGATAGATTTCAACCAAGAGTTCCCTAGGACTACATCAACTTCCTTGGTTTGTAACACAAAAAAAATGCATTTTGGGGAGTACTCATCAATGTTTAATTCTAAGTTATTAATCTCATGATCATACTCTTGTGTAAGAGCTCTTTTAAATTCCTCTTCTACAAATTGTAATTTATTTTCCAATTTAATATCAATATGGTTCCAATGTTTAGTGAGATCGATAGCAATGCTTACAATCTCATTCTGGATCCACCCTAACATACATATGAAAATATTGATTGGTTCCAAAACATACCCAAAAGTGAATTGAACCTTATTTTCCATTTCAACTTGGTGAACTTACCTCTGTAAGAAAAAGTTACCACTATAAAAAGTTTTTGTCTCTGTAAAATTTTATTTTATAGATGGTAGGGAATACCATGGGCCAATGGTTTACCAAAACCACATGCCTGTAAACCACCAACGATAAAATCAAAATTTAGTATTCCTTCTTATTTGTAACTTTATCTTTTAAATTACCTTTTCTCACAATGTAAATGACAATTAACTTAATTAATGCCAACTATGGAATCTTTCATTGAAACTTCTTGGTGTGAATTTTAACTTTTTCTTTTAAATTAGTTTTTCTTACCTTGAAAATGGAAATTAAATTAACTTATTGTCAACTATAGATTCGTGTTTGACTTATACTTCCTCACATGCACTTTTGTTTTCTCGATTTCGACCGCTACCACTATACCTCCAGGTGCCATATGTATGCCCCTTCTGTAGACACGGGTAAATTGGGGGGATTTGAACTTGGAACCTCATCGAACGTAACACTTCATATCACGACACTTGCCTATTGAGCTGCCCCTCACGGGATTTCTTCAAGTGCACTTTAACAAATTTTTTTTTTTTTTTCTTCTCCTCTTTTTTTTTTTTCTCTTTATTATGAGAAAAGAATGTGCCACTAGCTTAGACATTATTTGCATAATTTTTTGTTCTCTCTCTTTTTGTTAATGCCACCAACAAAATAAACTTGATCATAGATCAACGAAACAACTGAAAAAATTGACCACAGGTCAACGAAAAGACCGCTTTGATACCAAATGAACTGGATCTAGTGGTCCACTTCATGAGAACATCATGGATACACAACACAATTCAATATATCCATAATAAATAATATTTTATTTACTATCCATTTTACATATTTACTCGACATCATATGAGATACAATACATGTATATAAATACACGTAGGGAATGATAACTCATGTCCGTGGCAAAGACCATGACTTATAATAGAATTATCATTTACATTATAATTCCTATTTACATAATAACAAACCTATAACATATTATCACATGATAAGAAATGTAATACACTTTAGGTATATTACCAACTACTTCTCATGGAAATTCCATATGGAGGGTGTACTAAGAAGTAAAGGATTATACTGGATTTCATTGGGAAAATAAAAAAACCCCCACTGATGACGAAAATGAATCCAAATGGGATAACAAAAATGAGGAAGCATGTGGATTAATCAGAATTTATATCTCTCTCGACTTATGGTTTCACCTTCAAGGAATTGATGACCTAGATGAAGCCAGACTAAGCTAAAAGTTATATTTGATAAACACAATGTGATTTGAGCCCACCAGATTGAAACTCAATCAATGAATTTAAGTCCCAATGATTTCCCTTGCATTGAAGATTATTTATCTAAGTTCAAAACAATTAGAATTTTGCTTAAATATTGTAAAATAGATCTGGGGTATGATTGTTGCATATACGATATTATTTCTAAGCTTGGTAGTGCATATTTTTTCTTTGTATCTACCTTTTATGGCACTGGAGAAGCTCTAGGGGGTTCTTACCAAGTTCCCACTCTTGAACATTTTTTTAATTATTTGATTAGAGAGAAAGATAATCTCTTGCAACTTAGTGTGATCAACACTGTTGGTACATCTAACAAAGCATTAGTGTCCCAACAAAAAAAAATTCCAATATTCCAAAAAAATAACAACGTGATAGCAACAAAAACCAAACCAAGGGTCCCAAACCCTCTTAGATAGCTTCTACTCATAATGGTGACAAATGAGTAAAATCTAAAAGTAAGAAGACTAATAGACATTGCAATTTTTTTGGGCGAGATGGTCAACTTGAGTCTAAATGTTTTAAAAATATAGAATCTTTAGAAGAAATAATAAAGAATCACAATATCACTCTTGATTATTCTTCTTATACCTCTTCTTCTCATGGACATGCGCTTTCTACTTATAGTTTCTCCTTCAATGCAATGTCTACTTCTTCTTCTGATGAGTGGCTTATTGACTTTGGAGCATCTTATCATATGGTTAAGGATACATACATTTTTCTTCTCTTAATGAATGTATGGTCAAACATATATTTTTTGGTGATGATATATCTCTTAGTGTTGTAGGGCTTGGAATAGTTCAGGTAGATAATGGTCATTTCAATGATGTATTATGTGTTCCAAGTATTTCCTACAACCTTATATTAGTGTATTAGATCACTTATTTAGGTGAAGTTAAAACCATAGAGTTTTCACCTCACCAAGTTGTAATCAAGGATTTAAAATATCCTAAGCATGCCCTAGCAACTATAATTGTTGACATATTACCAAGTTATACAAATTTGACAACTTTGGGTCATCATATTTTCCATCAATTTTTATTGCTCATATAGATGGCTTGAAAAAATTCTGGCATGAGCAATTTGGTCATCTAAACCATTGCTCATTGCAACAAATATGTAACCAAAATATGGTGATTCTCTTCCTCTCATTTATTTCAGAGATGGTGTTTGTATTGGTTGTGTTCTTAGAAAACATCTTTGGGACATTTTTGACAAACATGCCTTTTGGCACACCTTATCCCCTTTGCATTTTGTTCACAATGATTTTTGTGGTCTGCTTTATTTTTGTTATTTCTTTGAATGAAAGTACTTAAATTTCATTGATGACTTCTCCAAACACACTTGGGTTTACTTCTTAAAAATAAAGAGTAAATATTTTAACATGTTTTTGGCTTACAAGGCCTTTGTGGAACAACAATATGGAAATCAACTTCAAAGGTTAAGAACATATAATGCTAGCGAATATGTGAAAAACAAATTTACAAGTTACTACACTACATAGGGAATTCAAATGCAACACATTGTTCCATATACACCACAACAAAATGGTGTTGCTGAGAGAAACAATCACACATTAAAATGAATAGCTAATTATATGATCCAATATAAGGGATCAAGTACTCATTATTGGGTGGAATTCCATGAACTGTGCAAATGGCATAGTAAATCACACTCTCATAAAGGCGTTAAAAAATATAACACTGGAAGAAGCATGGAATAAAATTAAGCCATATGTAAGCCACTTCCATGTATTTGGTAGTGTAGCATGGGATCACATTCCTAATGAGAAAAGGAAAGCATTATAGCCTACCAGTGTGTATTTTTGTTGGATATTATAAATATGTCGAAGGATACTGAATTATTCAACCTCATTCCAATGAAATAATTATTAGAAGAGATGTTAAATTTGATGAAAATCTCTTGGCTTGCAAGCCTATTTCGATGCTTCTTCCATCTTCTACCTACGATCCATCTTCAAATTTTGTGCTATCTTTTGTTCCTATTCTGGTTTCTTCTTCATATGATGATAGAGAGAATGGAAATCCACCTCCACTTTCTCACCTTCCTCCAAATGAGTCCATTGACCATGAACCTACACCAACACCACTGCTTCTTGGATGGGTGGACATTCAACTTGAGAAGCAATTGGAGATCTTGTCGGTAATCCTACATATCAACATCAAACACATTCATAGTTCTAGCGATCCTATTCTCTTTTGGAACAAGTTTCAAAGACTCATGATTTAGACACATTTGTAAAAGTTTCTAGCCATCCAAATTAGGACATAACCATGAATGGAGAATATTTTTCCTTAATGGAAAACGATTCTTGGGATGACCTTGTACCTCTTTTGAAAGGAAGAAAACTTGTCAGATGTAAATGGGTGTATAGAACTGAGTATGCATCACATAGAAGTGTTGAAAGACATAAGTCCCAATTAGTTGCTAAAGGTTTCTCTCAAGTTGAAGGCAATGACTACAATGAAACCTAAGTTTTCCCCTGTAGCCAAAATGAATTACATCCCCTTTGTTCTATCCCTTGTTACTTCACATAAAAGGAAAGTCCATTAGATGTATGTTAAATCCACCTTTTTGCGTGGGGATTTGCAAGAAGAAATATACATGGAAAAACCTCTTGGCTATGCCCATAATGACTCTAGCCTTGTATGTCGCCTTAAAAAATATCTCTATGGTCTTAGGAAATCTTCTTGAGCTTGGTATGAAAAAATATACAACTTTCTTCTTGACACTAACTTTTCTAGATGTCATTCTGACCCTAATGTCTATACCAAAAAAGTAGGAAGCCATCTGATCATAATACTTTTTCTTTATGTCGATGACCTTATCCTCACTTGTAGTGATCCTAAACTTTTAACCCATATGAAGTCTAGCCTTAAAAAGAATTTTGAAATGAAATACTTAGGCTATTTGCATTATTTCCTCGGTCTCCAAGTATTGCAAACCAAGGAAGGATTTTTTCTTTCCCAGTCTAAGTATGGATGTGACCTTCTTTGTCGTTTTCACATGGACATTTATAAACCAACCCCTTCTCCCTTCCAGTCTAGAGTCAAACTTGATACCACTTATACTACTGCCAATTTCAATGCTACTTTGTATCGTCAATTAGTTGGTAACCTATGATATTTGACTCATACCCATCCTGATATTTCCTTTGTTGTTGGCCGTCTTGTTTCCTGGTATATGAAAACACCCCATGAAATCCATTAGAAATCAACAAAAAGGGTAATTCAATATATCCTAGGTACAATTTAGTTTGGGATACATTACAGTTCATGGGGGACCCCTTTGTTGATTGGTTTCATTGATTTAGATTGGGTTGGCAACCCTGATGATAGAAAGTCTATTGAAGGTTATGTTTTCAACCCTAGTTATGGACCTATCACTTTGGGCTTGTAAGAAACAATAGGCTATTTCTCTTTCCTCGACAAAAGCAGAGTACCAAGAAACAATAAATTCAAGTTAAGAAAACTTATGGTTTCGAAAAATACTTTTAGAGTTTGGATTCCAACAGTAGTATCCAACCACCCTCTGGTGCGACAATTAGAGTGCCACCAAGCTCGCAAAATATCTAGTTCAACATTAGTATAGAAAACACATCGATATAGACATGCATTTAATTAAAAATCTCATTCATGATCGAGTTATTGAAGTGCTCTTTTTCCCAACCGACGATCAAGTTGTAGACATTTTCACAAAGTCTCTGACAAAAGAAAAATTTTCCAACTTCGATCTATATTAGGAGTTCAATAAGTTGTGGTTAAGGTGGGATATGATCTAATGCCTCCTTCCTTATCCTATTGTTTCACCTTTGTAAGTCCTTCGTGTTGATGATTATAGCTTCATGAGACATTCTCCAGATCGTACTCTTATGGACTGAGCTGAGATGATCTGTGAGAACGCCTATGTAATAGGTGAGTCGCACTCCTTTGGACTGAGTTGAGATGACTTGTGTTGGTCTTCTATCGTACTCCTCTGAACTGAGTTGAGATGACTTGTGTTGGTCTTCTGTCGTACTCCTTTGAACTGAGTTGAGATGACTTGAGATGGTCTTGTGTCGTACTCCTATGGAATTAGTTGAGTTGACTTGAGATGGCTCTCTAGTTCATACTCTTATGTATTTAGTTGAGTTGATTTGTTGAGAGTGACATCCCTTGTGGTTGAGAACATTTGGACTTGTCCCTAGTGGCAGAGCACTAGAGGATGTGTGTGAGACCCCTTGCTATATTTTCAAAGAGTAAGACTGTTGTGAATACCTAATTTGTATTGTGAAGGGTACAAGTTGGCCCTACTATGTAAAGATAATTAATATTATGTAAACGATTAATTATATTATTGAGTTGTGCAAGTTGACCCTATTATGCCAATAGACACATCTATTTGATGATTTAGGTCATGTATTTATTAGAGAGATACATCCCCATTGTGGATAATATCTCATTCACTCAACGCATTCACTTGGAAGTCTGAAATTTGGTGCACACTTCTTGTTGTTATAAGAAAAATCTGTCTGTTGGGATGGATCCAACCTATCTGGCTATGAAGCTGGTTACAACCTCTTTGATAGCTTGGCACGAGGCAGAGACTACCCACACCTCAGATGGTCCTTTTCCTGAGGCGGTAATGAAGGGGAAGAAAGAGAGGTGAAAGACTTATGAGAAGTCTTTCTTAGGACCACCCACCCTGGGTGTTGTCCTCCCTTAGCTTCCTGGATGGCCAAAATGGCCTGAGGGGTGAAAATTATGGACAATGGGATGAAAAAAAGATAACTGATTTTTAGGACAAAAAACTAAATAAAGCGAACAACGAGCTATTCGCTCCCTTAAAGCCCTAGAAAATGGCCTAGAATGGGTTCCCGGGGTAAACCAGGGTCCTGGACAATAGACCAGTGGATGCCTTAAGCGAAAAAGTGAAAAAAAGGGTGAAATGTGAGTTTAAAAGCTACAATCGAGTCCTTTTAGATGGATGTAAATTGTGAACAACAAGTTTTTCAAAGCTTCTAAGGTAGGGAAACAAGCCCATAATGGCTTGGTACCCCTTGGGGTGACCCAGGGAGTGACCCCGGAAAATTACCGAATCAAATGGGGAGCTATAAATGAAGATGTGAATCCTTTTTACAAGTTGTTAACAACTATGTTTGGGAGAGTATTTACAGCTTCAATTTCTGTTCATGGATGAAGGGTGGACTGACAAAAGGTTTTAACTTTAAAATGTAATTTATTGGTGAATTTTCAGTTATTTAACACATGCCTTGGACACCATACTGTTTTGAAGGTTATCCTGATCATGAAAACACATCCCGAAACTGTGCTGACTAGTATAAGAAGAGTAGTCTTAGCAAACCATGGTGGTTAGGTTGAAGAGTTCCCCATGCAGTTTAGAAGTAGGGATTAACCACTTCTTGTCACTAGCGCTTTCGGGCTCTTAAAGCTGCTTGGAAGGAAAAATGATACCTACGAAAAGGAAGAGGCCCATGACCACCCTAAAGGGAGTTTTAGTTGAGCTTACGCAAGAAGAGTAGTATTCCAACCAAGTTGAGCTATTCAAATCCTTGACCATGTGGTACTAAAGAAAGACCACTTGATTTATACTAACTAGACAACTTCTGAGGGGCTCTTGATGAAGACTCCCTGACTTTGACACTTAGTATTCTATGAAATTGAAATTGCTTGAAATAAAGGACCGAGCCATCCACGTGGTGAGGTCACATATCGCTTTCACAAGCGTGCCTCCTGGTCAATGAATTGAAATCTATCTAAAAAACTTTACACAAAAACAAGTAAATAAGAATGTGACATATATGTCACAACTAAATAATATGTGTATGCATATAACTAAATAGTATAGGTTTTGTTTTGAGTGTGTATGGGGTGGACCCATGCTTTGTTTTAAAGTGTTTTTGTGGTTTTTTGAGTGTTTTTAGCTTGTTGATTTTTGCATGACCCTTTAGAGGCAACCACCTATAGATTAGTGTACGAGGAAATATGCGATGAAAAGATGACAAAATTAACTAATTACAAGTAAACAATTATACCATTCAACCCAAAGGAATGGGTTTAGGATCTTTGCAAGCGGCAAGGCCTCCATATGCATGAAAGCCCCAACTGATTCCTTATATGGGGATTGGAAGTTTACTTATCGAAATTCAAAATAGTGATGGTCATTTACGAAAGTACAAATCATATTTTTATACAGAAAAATTTACAAGTAAACTACTCAAACTATCTACACAAGCAAAGCATATCAACATGGGTATATGTGCCAAACATTTTAGAATGAGTGCTAGTGAATTTAAGGTGAATATGAGAGTGATTGGGTGGATTTACCGATCAGATTTGATGTTTTTTCTTCACTGTCCCGCTGACCCCTTTTCCTCAGATAAGTCTTTGGATGGTCCCCAACCGCTTAGTAGAAGCAGAGTAGGTGACCAGATTATATCCTTGTAGGAAAACAACGGAATTTTAGTGATTATACATGAAAAATTGAAATAAATGAAACATAAATTTACACATGAAAGATAAGTAACAACCAACTAAGATGGTTGTCTCGGGGGGGGAATTGACCAAAATGGTCAATTTTTCTGTTTGGGACAACAAGGTTAATAGCAGGAAACAATAACAAAAATGTACATGAATGGGATAATGAAGAAAACAAGTATGAACATCAAGCTAGGAGGCTTATTTAAGGGCTGTCCTAATGGGTCATGGGAATCTTGACCACTAAGGCTGAAAACAACTGAATACTTCAGAAAATCTGTAGTAAAACACATCAAACAAGTTAAACAAAGCTGTTAGAAAATGAAAACAAGTAAGTTAAACCCAAGGAAGCAACAAAAAACACCTAGCTAACCAATCCCTCATGTAGATAGATAACATAACAAGTATTTACTTCTACCCCTCAACCCTTAACCAACAAGTAACATGTCCAACAACTAAAGTTTAACAAGTATCACACACACAAAAACCTTTGAAAAATTTCAACAGAGATTTGTTACTATATTCATCCTCTCCCCTTTACAATGCCATCCCTCTTATTTATAAAAGAGAGGTGAAGGCTTAGGGTTAGGTCATAAGACACTTGTCACTTTTGGAAAAGTGACAAGTGGTCCAACCCTAAAGTGTTTTTGTCTTTTTACCAAAAAGTAAACTTATCCTAAAAGGAAAATCTTATCCAAAAGGGATAAAATCAAATCTGATTTGACCTCTTAATTCAAATCAAATCTAATTTGACCTCTTAATTACAATGTATACATGCCAAAAGTAAATTATGTGAGACTGCCTATTACAAAAAGTCATTTTTCATAAAATGACAAAATTAGTATGCCACATCATCATTTGCCTTGGGATTTGTGCCATCCCAAAGAATCTTTGATTGCTGCCATGTTTT